>VWYP01030912.1:300146-316284 GCA_013400435.1 Pycnonotus jocosus | reverse complement strand
CGCTAGCTGTGCTCCCCGCGGCCGGAGCGTCACGGCTGCGAGCGAAGGGAGCTGGCACGCACTGCCCAGCCCAGCCCGGCCCAGAGGTGCGGGGGGCGTGTGGAGCACTCCGGAGGTTCCCTCCCTGATCTCCCCGTGCCGCACCTGCTTGTCCGCAGCGATGTCCCGGCTCAGCCCATCCGTTCGAGGCTCAAGAGAAAGTCTCTTCGCCTTTACGCAGTTGAAACACTACGGAGAGAAATACCAAGACTACAGGCACTGAAGACATCAACTCGTTAATTCTAATATCAAAATGGTTGTGAAAAAGAAACAACTTCTAGTGGAAAAAGAAGATGTTGTCTTGCTACAAGAGCTAAACTTAGAAAGCATTAAGAGCAGAACCCCGTTATTTTGTGAAGTGGTTACTGAAGAGTCACACAAACAGCATGATTGTATTTTGGCCTTAGTTTTGGTGGGATGTAGTGGCAGGGACCAGATTACAGTGATTGCAAGCACATTAATTTAAATTAAGTGGAAAATCAGGGACTTGATTATGGAGGAGGATAGAAATTTCTCTAGCTCAGATATGGTAAAAATATGTTGAACTTGTATTCCAAATAGCAAAAATAGTAGGGAAGAGGGTTTTTTTCTCTCAGTTGAGCAAATAACTGTCTCAGAAAGTGTATGAGGCATAAGGAGTGTGCCCTCAGGGAATAAAATAGAAAAGGGCTGATCACCATCTAAAGTCAAGTGCAAAAAGTCAAAAGCGTAAAAATGAAAACAAATGGAAAATATTACTTGCTGATTAAATAAAGAGTGAAGGAAAAAACAAGACATTGGAATGGGATAATGGAATAAATAGTAATTATCTTCTCAGCACTGCTCCAAAATTATGAAAAAAATTTGTCTCGTCAGTAGGGAAGGGGATGTTGAAGATGATGGTAGAAGCAGAAGTGAGTACAGGTAGGGAAAAAACTGCAGTCCAGACAGAAGCAGAACATACAATGAATTTAGACTAAAAGATCAGGATGTGGGAGGGAAGCATAAAAAATTTCAGTTCCAGAACTCTGAAAGAATTGTTATGTTTAATTGAAGTTTCAGGAACTGAAATGTTGGTTTGCTTGGTTTGGAATTGAAATTCAGGATGGTACAGTATTTTATATTTCTATACAGAAAACTGAAAATTTAATAGTCAGCTGTGTTATTTAGCAGCTTAGCTGGATTGTGAATTAGTTGGGCAGTAGACATTATAATATTGCAGTTAATTGTGAGGAAAGCCATTTTGTGTCTGCCTCTGTTCAGTAGCTGGAGTATGGAACTGGGTGAATGACACTGTTGCTTCTGGGGCCAAGCCTGCTCTGCAAGTGGTTTAGGTGTCTTTCTTCAAGCTGAAGCCTGAGCTGTAAACTCCGAGCCAGTGGCACAGTGAAGAGACACTGTTTTATTACAGGATAGTCTGAATATGCTATGGCACAGAGAAAACAATGAGCCAGCTTAGACTCTGTTTCCAGAATAAAAGAATGGCCTTTCAAGAAAAGCCTGAAGGTGACAGCTAACTAAAAATGTACAGGGCTAGAGATTATATCTTATGCTGGAGGCATGAAAAGTTTTGCTTTGCTTTAAATTTACTGTTTGAGATCTTTCTTTATTCGCTGTTAAATCACCTTGTTCTTGAGGAATTTTCAGTATTTATGCTTATGTTAAACCTCAAAGATGTGTCAACTTTCTTCAGCTCCAGGATTTGAGGAAGTGCACCACACAACACAAGCAACCTACAGACTTGAAATAATTATATGAGCATATGACTTATAGGATCTGGCAATTCCATGTTTTAAAAAGATGAGCCATTGCATTCTGAAAAAATAGAGCATCCCAACGAATTGTCTGCCTTTACTGCTGTGGTCTTCTTCCAATTAGAAAAATAATATCAGTCATAATATATACTGGACCTGGCAATTCAAGGACTTGTGCTCCATTATGTCACCTAGCAACTTACTGTGCTTCCAAATAAACAGCCTTTTAAGTTCTATAATAGCCCAAACTTTCAAGTCCTCTCTTTTTTCTCCCCAAAGTTTTACTTTTCATAGACTTTACTTATTCTTGGCAACTATCATGTCATTTGGCTGAGATAATGGTTAGAAGTTAGAACACTAAAATCTTTCCATAGATCAACTGGGCAGGATGAAAGGCCAAAACTCTTGCCAAAGCCTGAGTCTGTCTCATCATCCAGCTCCTGAAAACATTAATGCCAAATATGTATCTTTTACATGACTTTCTTAAATGACCAGAAATTAAAGTCTGAAATGGGGCCTAAATTTAGGTACAGTACCTGTTGAATTTGTTATGTGAGGGCTGTCAGAAATAGGACAACTTTTATAGCAAAAGGTGTGGTAATACAGAAAATTAAGTTTCTGTATTTGAATGGAATGCAAAAATGTTGATGCAATATTTTTTGATATTTCAAGTATCATCCCAAAGCCTTATAACCCTTGCTTTCTTCTGCTTTGTGTTCAGCATTGAAATATTTAATGCTGTCATGCAGACAAAACTGCCTTGTTCAGCTTTTAATAGTCCAGCTCTGAGAGAAGGACAGAGATGTTTTTCCTCTTTTATGCTACTGTTACTGTCTGTTTCTTAGGAAACAGGGCTACATCTTCATGTATGTAAGAAAAGAATTTGGAAAGTATCTTAAAATGTCACTGTTCTCACATTCTTACCCAACACATTCATATGTGCCCTAAAGAAGTGTGTCTTGGTAGACTCAGTCAAACAAGAAAATTTGAAAATGTCCTCCTTAGGGCTTATGTGTATCCATAATTATATGTCTTTAATTGCTTGACTCTTTTAGAGCAAACAAAAATTCCAAGGAGGAATTTAGGTATTCTTAGGACTCTGACTGCAACAGACAACAAATCTTTTTTTTTCCAAGCTGAGCATTTTGTTGCTGGTTTGGGAGCTTGGGGTGGGGAGGGGTTTGATCTTCTAAACGGTAAACTGGATCCTTAGTTGCAAACTAGCATGAGAAGTGTTAACAGAAGACATAAACAGAATTCTAAGGCATTACAAATCTTATCTGTACAGTTTTCTCTACCTTCTTCCCACATTTATCTTTAGCATAATAGTTTTTCTTATTGATTTTTTATTATGAAACCTTCCAAAGTCCATTTTTGATTTGTCTCTGAATAAGGAGAGAGAAAATTCTAGATGACCATTAGTATAAAAGTCTGTAGGGCTTGGGCTTTTTTATCTGAAAACTGGTGAGAAATTTAGAACCATATGTTCAATTCTGCTCAATGAATAATTTCTTTTATAGTCATTGTATAACTAGTTTGTGTATGTGTCAAGGTTTGGGCTACATATCACCCTGCTCCCCGTACGGGCCACCAAATTGATGTTATGGTTTTAAATTTACCAAATTTCATTTACCAAAAATGAGATAGGATTTTTAAAGAAAAGGCAAAGGCAGGCTCCACTTACTACTACAAATAGTTTATTAAGACACACTATGAAAAAGAAAAAAAAGAACAGAAAGAAGAAGAAATGAAACCTTCAAAACCCTTCTCCTCCCCCTACCACTGTTCACTTTCTTACAAACAACATAGGGACCCAAAAGATGTGATTTTCNTGTTCAATTCTGCTCAATGAATAATTTCTTTTATAGTCATTGTATAACTAGTTTGTGTATGCTCTTGTTTGAAGAGGATTAAAATTCCATTACCTTCAACAAAAGTTATAAAATTCAATTATTAGATACCATTGATTTAAATAAAACCTAAATTGAAGCCAAGGATCAGAAGTTTTGTTTGGCACTGTGTAAATTTGGAGGTGTACCAAACACCTCTTGCTAAGTTTAGGACAGGTGGCAATGCTGGAAAAGAGGAAAATAAATAATGTTAATAATATTAGCAGAATAGTCAGAGGCTAGGATTTCCCTATCAAGCTGTTGCTGTAAAGAGAATTTAAAGAAAGAGTATTATGTAATTCTACAGATCTTTGCAGAGCTCTTTTGAGAATGAATGAAAAGTAGCATCACAGAAAGCAGGGAAAGGTATGTTTGAAAGTGTAAAATGAAATTGACACCATTGATAGATCATAAACAGAAACCTATCTGAAAGTTGGTCATGAATAAGGTGTTACAGTATGGACAAGGACCTTAGAGACAAACAAAGAAATGTGGTAAAGACAGGAGAGTTGCTGGAGGAAGCACAGCTGCTGACAGCACAGAGTGATAACTGAAAGGATGATATCAAACAACAACACTCTGAGAGTCTGTGTGTGGGACTGGGTGAGAGGGGAGGGTAGAAAAGCTGTCATTCATTGAGGACAGATGCAGGGAAAATACAACAATGCAACAGAAGGTGATTACAGCCATGGAGTAAAATTAAATTTTGTAGCTCAAAAAGGGTAAGGATAAAGGTCATTATCTCAGTTTCACAATTATTGTTAAGTGAAAATAGAGGGCATGATGCAGGGAGCTGTAGTGAAAGAGTCTCTAGGATATAAGTATAAAGAAGAGCTCCAGCCAGTAAAAATAAAACTCATGGTTTAGGTAATGTAAAAATGAAAAGGAGAAAGTAAAATGAAGTATTATTTTGGAGGCAAAGGTAAGCAGAGGTAGCAAACCTATTGAGGCCTTTTTGTTCAAATGAGCCTTTTCATTTAGATGGAATAGATGGAAGTGTGGAGCTAATATGAGGAAAATGAACAGACACAGAAGAGTAATTAAGAAAAATACAGAAGGGGAATAGTTGATCCCATAAGAAGATGGATTAGGATGGAGTGACCACTACTTGAGTGGGTGAGCAGATGAGAAATGTTTTTACAGGGTGATGAAGGGAATTGTACAAGAAAAGATGGCCACCTTTAAGGAAGCAAAAGTCTGAATCATAATCTTACCTAAAACTGGGGGAAATTATACCAGCCATGTTCACTGATCTCAGGAAACTGCCATAATGAGCATTCTTTTATTACGCTAATATTTGCACAGGGTCACAAGTTCTTCAACTTGGATGTAATAATATGCTCCAGGCAGCTGTGCCAGACAGTAACATGTTTAGAGCTGGTACCTGCCTTCTTCTTCAAGGACAAAATTAAGCCATGAAACTATTAAACAATATATCCCATTTTGCAAGCACAACCTGCAGTGAAGCCAGAGAAAATGATTTATTAAGTAATGAGGCAGTAAGTGCCTTAAAATACCAAGACCAACTTTCCCACCAAAGTTTTCCATGTATTTGTGCTTTGTTGTAAACATGACAGCACTGGTTTTCCCCATACAATTCTGTGAATTAAGATATTAGGATGCACTCTTGAACTGTTTGAAATCAAATAGAATAGCCCTCATGTAAGCACAATGCAACAGTATTTTAAATCTTCCTTTTTCTAGATATTTTCAGGTAATGAAAGGAAAAAAGAGAATTAGTTTGGTTGTTTTGGTTTGTTGTTGGTTTTTTGGGGTTTTTTTTTGTTTGTTTGTTTTGTTTTTATTTTAATATTCAGTTTTTGGTTTAAAATAAACCAACTACTATTGTTTATTCAACTAGTATTGCAAATTCAGCCTGGTCTAGTGGAATGTGTCCCTGACCAGGGCAGGGAATTTGGAACTAGATGATCTTTAAAGTCCTTTGCAACCCAACCATCCTGTGAATCGCATCTCAAATGCCAGATACTTTTAAGGTTGCATGATTTTGTCACATGTTGATGTTGTGCATCTGCAGTTGAGAAATCTCATAAATGGGCAAGGGTTGGTATCCAGGGACTGAAGCCATCAGTTATTTGCCAATGTGAAGAGGCAGAGTTCTTGTCTGAGTAACTATATTAAAATACAAAATGTTCATTTAGCCAATGTTGATCTTCTGTCTCTATCTTGGCCATGGATTGTTATTAGTCATTGTTTAGGTCCTAGAATCTTTCACTTAAGAATCCCCAAGAATGTAATGAACTAGTGAGTCGCAATTCTCTTGCATTTGGAATTAAATCCTCATCAAATTAAAGCTGTGTCTCAGACCCTAATATCACAAGCACAAGTGACCATATGCATGTTACCTGTTTTTCACATATGGCTGAAGAGAACAGAGGAAATGTAAACCAGCCAAAGGTGAAAATAGAATGAATCCCCTGTCCTAAGTCAATAACTATGCTGCACTTCATGTCCATTATTTCTTCTCCAAACCAAAGTCTTATTGTAAGCATTTTCTAGAGTTTTAATCTTTCATAGGTTATTTACAACCAAGATGGCGAGTTACAAATTCACATATTTAAATTCCATATACTGTGGATCCTTGATTCACAAAATAAGCTTCCTAAGTCTCTTGGCAATAATTTGACAGACAAATATATGCCACCTGCAATTTTTTAGATAGAGTCATTATTAAGCTAATAGTATATATTTTACAGAAGAACTGTTGACAAAATTGGGACCTAATCTTCTCAAGTTTGGGTTATTCTGTGACCCAGGGGAAATGTCAGTGATTTGCACACACTCCAGCCAGATTTTTCCAGAGGTAATGAACATGAAGTACTAGATATGATATTTGAAAACATGGGTTTATCAGACTGTTGACATGAATAATGAATTTGAGCCAGAAAATAAATTAATTTCTGAGACTTTCTTCAGAACATATTTTTTTCTTGCAAATGAGTAGCACATAGGCACTTTTAAAACAACAGATAACATTTTAACAGTTACTGTCCTTGAAAAGGCTGTGATTTTTTGGACTAAGAGAAAACCACTTTGCATTGTATTAATCTAGCAGCATATGTAAGGACTCCATTACATTTTCAGAGATCAACCCTAATCCACTGAGATGCACGAACAAGAAATCCCACTTAAAAAACAAAAGAAACAATCCCAAATCTCTGCCCGCTACCTACATTCAGATAAATAATACCTTCTTCAGTAATGAACAGACATACAGCTAGATGGAGTAGCACTGGCGTTTCTTAAGTGCGGTAATCTGAAAGGCTTCCTTGAGATGCAACCGTCCTCCTGGGTGAATCGCATGGCTAGTTCAGCAGCTAAGTTGTTGTTAGTAGTATAACATTTGCTTTTCAGTGGGGCTTATATTATTTGCAGTTTGCATTGAATGGCTTATCAGAAGAGTCACATAACTAAAACATGCAGTCTGGTGCAAATCACGATCTACAAAAGGATGAAACACCTTTGGAAGGTGGTAGTGCTATTTTGGCTCATATTTAATAGTTTAAGAACAGATATGAATTTATTCCAGAAGAGCAGCTTAAGAATGCTATTTTTTATCTGCTTTTGTTATTAGTTATCAGGTGTTTTGAATTCTTGTTTTACAGTTTTGATATATTTGCATGCCCTCATAGGACTTGCCTAGACCCCAGTCTATGCCAAAGCACTTCCAGAATTTTAATCCCACATTGCTGAAGTGAACATGGTTTGTATGTAGGCAAAAGATGGCTGCAGAAGGAAAATGGGAGGAAGGATGGTTTAACATCTCAGAATACAGCTAGGCTGTCTGATAAGCAGTTCTTCAGATTATGTATTGAAGTTTCAGAATAGTTCTGAGTAAAACTGAATCATGTTGAATCAAGGGACATAGAAATAATTGTTTTGTGTCACAATTGTTAACCAATTTGTACAGTTATTGAAATACTTTTTTAGCATTTTAAAGTCTCCAGATGCCAAATGTGTATCATGATTTTCTTCCGCTGCACATAAAATTACTTAATGAATATTGGCTTGCAGGATTATTATCCTTCCAGCTAATTCCCAATCCAACTCAACTTGCCTTTTCCTGGGCTTCTTGCCACATTCCAGTTTTCCCTATGCTGTTGATATTATGTAGGACTGAAATGTGGAATTATCTACAGTTCATAAAAGAATCAAGTACCTTAGGCTGTTGTGTTCATCTATTATTAATGGACAGTAAATGCAAACATGAGCTAACAAAAGGCAAGGGATAAGCACATTTAAGTCAGACCAGTTCCCAGAGAAATAATTTCAGACCTTGTCAAACAATTCTTGAAACATGGAAGAATAATGATTTCCCATAGATTCATTGTATATATTCTGGCACTGTGACTTTTCCTTTATATAATATTTTTATAAAACTTGAATAGTAATTTCCATTGGAAGATCTCAAAGAGATTTACAGACATTAACAAAATCTGACTTGTAACACTAGTGTGAAGAAAAGAAGCTGGTTTAGCTATTTGTTGTAAAAAAATTTTTTGCCACAGTTGGCTGCTTTCTGCTCATCTGCCAGCACTAAGGTTCTCTAAATACTTCATTCAACAATTCCTAATCATTGTCCTGCATTTGGATTCTTCCTAATTTCTGGGGATGCTCATGGCTAACCTCTCAGCTAAGTTAACTATCCTCAGAGGATTTTATGCTATGTGAGAGGAGCCACTCGCTTTTGATCGCCACTGCTGCTTCCAAACATTACTGCACTCCAGTGGTCCTGTGCTTCTGGAATGACTTCAGAGAGCTACTATGGCTGGTTGTAATATAGAGTCATTTTCGTCATGTCTCAGAGACAGGGAGGAAGTAGAACTGTCTTCATTCAGCTTTTTTAAGGAAGCCAGGCATGTATGCCCATTCTTTGTTGGTAATCTTGTGGTTGCAATTCACTTGTAAACAGGCCCCACACAACCCAAACTCTTCCTGCAGGTTCACATGCCCTTCCATACCTTCCAGCCCTCAATTTATTTTTCAAATTATTTAAGCTGGTATAATTTTAATCTAATCATATGTTTAAGGCTTTAGAAAGTATCTCTTTCTCCAAACATATACTATTATTATAATTTCATGATATTATAATTCTTACATATAACATGATATTGTATGATTTTATATGTCAGCTAGAGACTACTGAGTATTCAGAAGTTTGAAGAATTTCTCTTATGAACAAATTGTGTTTTCATGTCTTGACAAACTTGATCAACGGCAATTAAATTGTTATACCTTCCTGGATCTGCAAATTGGTGGCGGGGGGAGGAAGGGGGGAGAAGAAGGAACAAAACTTAGGTTTTAGATAATTTGTATACCTAACTGGGACAAAAATCTTATAGTAACAACTTTTATGACATGAAATCTGTGAAATGAATGAAAAGTTATACAAATATTTGTTTAAGCCTGTCACCTTTCTGTCTATACTTGAAATGATCAAAGGAAATGACAAAATACAACAGCCTTTTCTTGTGAAACTGATTAACAAATTTTATCTTAACTGGTTCATCACTGATAACTTCACCAATGGTGTCTTCTATAAATAGTTATATCAGAACAAAATTTACTGCTTTAGGGCACATTTGACAGTATGTTGTACCTTGGTCTTAGAATTTGCTGAGTATCCCAACTTTGTTTATTTCAAGCTGCTTTGGGATCTTAAGGACCACATTGTGGGATTTGGGAGACAGTGGGTTTAGATATATGAGAATTGTTATTCTAGTTGTTATGAGAATTTCCAGCTGATTTTGATCTCACTGGGTTTTTTGTGAAGTGTTTTTGTCTGTTTGTTGGTTTTTGTTTGTTTGTGTGGTTTTTTTTAATTAAGCAAAATAGCCATCTTATTACATAATGTAACACCCCCCCCCGACACGTACACTCACACCCACCCAGCATCATTGCTTTACTTCAGACACAAAATCCTGGTGCTGTGATATATTGAATATCTTGAATTATGTGTAAATGAGCAGTGACTAAGACCCTAGAGAAGTCAGTATGCTTAGTGTAAGTTTGTAAAGCTGTTTATTCTTGTCTGTCTTCACTAAAGTCATATTTCACTGCCTCCTCAAGACCAGTCTAAAACCTGATTCTTCAAATGAGCATTCTGTCTTCAAACTTTCATTCATTTATAACACTAGATTTTCTTCTGTCTAGGAAGAAATAAATGTCATCTGGACTTTGGTGGCCTTCTGTTTAATCCTGTAAATTGATGCACATCTATGCACTGCGTAGGTGCTGGAAACAATATTCACAATAAATGTTAAGTGTCACATGAGATTGACTTCTTAATTGTGGTATTTAATAAGTACAAAAGAAAAAGTATGCCTGTATGTTGTGGCTTCATTTTGTTCTGTTTGCTTGTTTCATTTCTTGTATTATAAAACCCTAGGAAATGTTTTGTGGCATTATCAGTCAAGATCCTATGCCCTTATCCTATAGACAGGCTGCCTTAATTTCTTCTTCTGCAGGTAGGGTAGCACACAAAGTCACTTCTGGCTAGTGTGGTAACAAAACTTGGAGCTGAAGAATAGCAGTCTCTACAGTTTGTATAAAATCCAAGAATACCTGTGCCAAGACTATTTGCTTATGTCCATAATACAGTAGCATTTTTCAGAAGCAAAGCTGAAGAAATTCTAAGGTTTTCCTGCCTGAGAAGACAAATGAATATGCCATGGCTAAATTGCATTACTTCTTGAAATGGCAGCTTCACAAGAGGACAGAAGTACAGTATCATGACAGCAGTGGAGTAAAATTGTATTCAGGGGACTTTGGGGATTATGCTGATATCTCAAAAACTCAGTAGGATTACATGGGCAAAAGTTTTGGAACTGTTGGGAGTTTTTTCTTTAATTAGCAAATAATACAGAAAGAACAACAGCAAAGAGCATAAGCATTGGTGAACCAAAACACCTAAAAGCATACAAGCACAAAAATTGCAGCACCAGCTCCAACTGTATGCTTGCATTTTCAGGTGCTTCCCTCATCACTGAGCTTGCATCAGGCCACATCAACTGTGGCAAGAGTTGCAAGGAGAAAGTTATCTTGAGCTAAATGCCTTGAACTGAAATGCAGGCAGCTGGATCCTATCCCACGTCCTGCCACAGCTGTTATACATGGGTAGTGGCTAAACATACCCATATCATAATGTGCTTGTTATCTATCACTCTTCAGCATTTGATTTTACAACCTTGACAATCTTTCAATGTAATTAAAAATGTGATATAACTAGCTGTAGGTTAATACTCTTTTCAGGTGCTGGTTCAACTCAGTGGGCCACTGATGTACTTTTGCATTCATGCCCACAAAAAAGATTTTCTGAGTTGTTTTAAACCGTTGTAGGAAGTGACTCAGGGTAATTGCCAGTCTAATAGGCTCTCTTGGCTTCCTGGAGTCTTTTAAAAATAAATCTTTTGCAAGAAAAGAGAATTTCTAGGAAAGAAAACAAAAAAATTATACCAGTCAAGACACTTAAATTGGATACATTCCACAGAATTGAACTCTCCGTCCTACCTAGGCTCCCTTGTAACACATGATGATCGCTGTTAGTATGGTATATCATTGCTGGCATTTCTGTCTGCATCATTGTCTACTGACTGCATATGTTTTTCTCTGGCTTCTTTGAAGCATCTCCACTTTAACAGTTTTCACTACAGTATGTGAATAAAAGAAGCCAAGAAACTGTTATCCCACAAATCTCTCAAAGGACCCTGGTTAACCTGAATTCACTATACAGTTTTTGGTGGAAAACAAAATGGATCTAAGATAGCCCTGGGAATAGCTAGTCAGACTGTGATATATTACAGAAAGTTGTTTAATTCTGATATTATATGTCTGCAGAACAATTTTAGTTGCCAACTCTCCAAATAGTCTTGCCTACTGAATTCTCTTTGGTCTAATTGACTGCTGTAAAGGAGTCAGAGCCTAGCCACACTTCCCTGTGTGGGACAAAGACACTCTTTCCTGCCTCTTCCTCTGCTGGTGGTAGAGGCAGAGTGTTCTCAGCTAATGCTGTCTTCTGTCTATTCTCATGTATGAATACTGTCCATCTAAATTGCTGATTTAGTTTGAGAAGTCCATTCTGTGCCTCAGGCTCTGAGTTCAGTCACAATGTACTGCAGAGATGATGGCTTTGTAAATCTTACAGTACTTAACACTTAAATTTGAAATGCTCCTTCTGTTGTGTGAGCTTTATTTTCCACTGATTCTTACTTTTTGTTGACCCTGATACTGGAGGAAACTGAATCTAAAATGCTGTCAGTTCAGTGCTATACATTGATCATGCTACTCAGACACTTCCCATGCTCTGCATGATCCTTTGTGGCTAAAGGAACACCTCAAGTGCACTGTATAGCTCCAGAAAGTGCTTTCTTCCTCCTTTCCTGAGTAGAGTATGATCCCTTATACAGTTCAGAGGCAGCTGTGGCAGTGTCTTAGAACAATCCTTCTTGCTGGCACATGTTTATCTGCAACACATCACCAGCTTTCCTTCCAATCACTTAAACAGTTTACTAATCCTTGGTAAGTCATGATGCTGCTTCAGGCTTTTCTGAGACTTTCCTCAGAACATATTTTTTCTAGCAAGTGAGTAGTACATAGACACTTTTAAAACAATAGATAACATTTTTAGCATTTACTTGAAAAGAATATGATTTTTTAGACCAAGAAAAGTTAGTCAAAAACTCATCTTGGCCTTGGAAATAAGGTATCTATGAGACCTGTAGGTGGTTTTCCTCTGGTCAGTGCAATGGAGAATTAAATCCGTGGGGCAAGAGTACACAGTGAATAGAATTCTATCATTCAAAATGAAAGGAAAATCACTGGGTGGATTTAAAAACTAGGGCCAAGACTCTGTGCATCTGAGGACAAAGATAGAGCTCTCTGCATGCTTTGGTGTGTGTTATTCTATGAACGTATGCCATAACTTTGCATTTCCTGACTTCAGTGGATTGTAAAAAAACCTGGCATGTTCCCAAACTGAAATATACGCAGAAATAACATACATAGCAATACCAGTGCAAGGGAAAAAAAACAGCATCTGAAATAACCTCATACTTAAATGTGTAAACTGATCAACTATGGTGTTCAAGAAAGAATTTCTCTTCCCTCTTTAACCACTCATCCTTGCATAATATTCCAGCCCACAACTGGCTAGATGTAGTGTGTTTTCCATTCCTCATGCTCTGAATCATCAGGTATCTAACCACTGCTTGAGGCAGTGTACTAGTCTAGTGAGCTGAATGGCCTGTTCCACTATGGCAGCAAGAATAGTATTTTAATAGGGTTTCATTTCCTTTGGCTTATTGTTTTGTTATGTAGCACTAAGGGAATGACAACTGGACTTCTATGTTGCTCATGTTAGCATGCATTAGACTGGTTTGGATCTGAGGAGCACTTGCTGTCTTGTTTCATCACTTGTGCAAGTGATGCAGAGGATCTCACTCCGTTCTCTGTATTTTCTCTGTGTTTTAGGGCTGAGTGATGCCCATGCTTGTGTTGGTCCAGTGCCCAAAGTTGATTCTCCTCACCCTCCAAAGGTGCCTGTCTGTAGTGTCTTATGGGAGAATTGCTGTTTTAAATAAATTCTGTTTAAAATTAAACAACTTTTGCTCTTGCATGCACATTCCCAATCTAATGGAGAGGGTTGTCAAGTATAGGAAACAGGAGTACAGATTGTCCATGGAGGATTTTTTTTTGTGCTCCTCATGCTATAGTGTTGTGTTCCAGTAAGGGCTTCTGTGGCATCTTGTGGAACTGACTCCTGTGGAATTCAGTGCAGAGGTTGTGAATATATGACCATATAATTGGCTATTCTACTTTCCATTTTCATATAGAAATGCAACAGGTTCACGGAAACACCATCTTGGTCTACGGTAGCTGGAATGTTATAGCATTTCTGATGGGATGACTATTTCTATCTTAACTACATGGTAAGGGGCATATCCCTTCAGGACAGAAATGAAATGTGCTACTGGACATAGGTTAACTGTCACTGTCCATGTCACATATGGGTAAACAGAGCATTTCAGCCTCTTGGCACTTCAATCTTGCTGCAAAATCTTTCGAAATAAAGGAATACCATTTGTTCTTGGCTCAGCCTGTAAGACAGGCTGTGGTTATTCATGCTTTACTTCTGTGTGATGGTCAGGATTTCCATGTTCCTCCTATTCCACTCTCGAGGGAGAAGATGTAATATAATCATAAGATAAACAGAAGAAAGAGGAGTCATGGATAGCCATCTCATCTTTAGCAAATACCAGGAGCTTCTACTGTGTTTTAGAGGAGCTGAGTCAATGCAATCTGGTGGGATGTGGAACTCCCCACAAGGAACAGCTCTGGTATGCTATAGAAAAGCCCTGAATCACTCTGCCCTTCAGGGTTCCTGTTGGATGTCCACGGGACAAACTGCCAAAAGGTAGCAATGTAACTCCAGGGTTGATCTTTAATAAGATTAGCATGCAGCATAGCAAGGCAGGGGCTCGTGCCCTGAGTGATCCTTGTTGATGCCAAGTAGACAAGTGGCAAATCTCATAGCTGGAGAGGACAACAACACCACTTATTCAATGCTTGTATTGCACTGTCAAAACTGGATTTCCTTTAATTTTTTCCTTTGTATATAAAAAAATTTTATTTCCTTTGCTTGACTGAATACTGCTTTGGGACTGGGACAATTTTCTTGATCTTCCATCTGCCAGATTCTTAGACCAATCTTGTAAGTATAAAAGTGGAAATATCTTCAAAGAGATACCATTTTATTCTGGAATGTATCTCAAAGCTTTTGGTCATAGTGATGATATTACAGTGTATGGGGAAAGCTGCCATTAGAAAGTTATCAGTGAAAATTTGATTTTAAGCCTTTTGAAGTTGATCAGATGAAATTTATTGATTTGAAGGAGCCCTGGCTCATGCCCAAAGCTGATAATGCTAGAGCAGAAAACAGAAAGCATGCATATGTATATATATGTGTGTGTGTGTGTGTACGAAAAGCCTTATTCACACAGCTCCAAATGGTAAATTTGGACTGCTAGTAAGTTGCACAGAAAAGAACCATGGCACATTTTGAAATAGCAATTGCATCTCCAAAAGTGGTACCAAGACATATACTTCTTAACTGTTTAAAAATGCAAATGATGTGGTTAAAAAAACCCAAACCCCGTTGCTTATAATAGCAGCACATTTGTACACTCCTGCAGAAAATGTTGAATAAGTTTTGAACTTAAAAAGGTTTGTCTGTAATCAAGCAAAGCCCAGTCAAGGACTTTCACCGTATATCACTTCACCTTCAGACCTGTTTCTTCTCTTAGGTGGGACTACTGATACAGACTTACAGCCAAGCTCAGCTTCTAAATACAAAACAAAGAGGGCTTATCAGTTCAAATTTATCATCACTTACCTCACCAGGATTATACCATGAGAACATTTCACTCTTCAAGTACTGATTAACATTAATGCTAATACTGTTTTCATTTTTGCTCTAGCATCTCTTCCCTTTCACATAACACCTAAGTAGCTCTTGCAGCAGGTGAAAAGTGTCATACTGTACAGTAGCAAAGGAATAATGGAAAGATGCAAATAGGCAGAGCATAATACACATCAAAGAATAAATTAATTTTCTGAGCCGGTATTTATCTGAGACACCACATTTCTGGAGAAGATACTTTGAAGTTAGGAGGGAAGATGGCCAAAATGGCCCACATGCTTGAGGAAACAATCCAACTAAAAGGGGTTAGTGCCGAACTGAAAGAGGATGTGGACAAGATGCTTGGAAGGCCTGTTTCAGTCCTGTTTTATTTAAATCCAGTCAAAGCCTGGACACAGCACAGGGCTGTGGGCTTGGAGTGTGTCTGTGAGAGTCCTCTATGCCAGGCTTGATTCAAACCCTGTTTAAACACAGCGGAGAGACTGGAAAACCACTTTCCAAATGGGGACTTACATGACAGATAGTTACATCTTGGGTGTGGATATGGATGGAAAAGTACAGGTATTGTCTTTTGCCAGGGACTTATACAACCACATCTTAGTTCCCCACTGTTTCCTCCCTGAACCTCTTGGAAAGGTTTTCACAGAAAAGAGTGCAAAAATTACAAATCCCCCCCAGACTGCAGTTTTAAATCTACCTAGAGAAACTTTTAGATTGTTCATTCCATAAATATCTCTTGCAGGCTGTCTGACGTCAGAGGATTTGGAGAGAGAGGCTGGTCTGAAAGTGAAAACAGCAGCAGTTCCAGTCTCACTCTAACAGCAGTGCCAGCGAGAGGAGCAGTACAGGCATTTCTCTGTGTGGATTATGGGACTGCAGAACAGGGAGGATCCACGCAGAGACACGGCTACTACAGTGTAAGTGCAGCTGCTGCAGCAAAGCTTCTCATGTTTTTGCTTGTTTTCAAGAACAAATCCCTGCAAGTACTGATCGTCTTTCTTCTTTCTTTTCTTTTCTTTTCTTTTCTTTTCTTTTCTTTTCTT
>VWYP01030912.1:252231-300132 GCA_013400435.1 Pycnonotus jocosus | reverse complement strand
TTTTTTTCTTCTTTTTTTTTTTTTTTTTTTTTTTTTTTTTTTTTTTTTTTTTTTTTTTCTCCTCTCCTCTAAAATATCCTGAAGCCAGCTTGGCAGCACACACAATTCAGGTTTAGCTTGATTGCTTCTCCCAGAGGTATGCAGAGGGGCTGACAGTGCAAGCTTTTGCACTTGCCTGTATGTGGATGGGGGTGACGGGATGAGGGAGGTCTGAGGAGAGTGAGGAGGAGATGGTCATATCTTTAGAAGACTACAAAATTAACTGAAATTCAGCTAGCTCATGTTCTGATAGCGGGAAAGGAAAATCCCAGATAAGCCTTAGGCAAAAATCAACTTCCTTAGGCAACTCCACAATGTAGGATTTCTTTTTTATCTCTTTAATCCCTTGTCATATTGTGCAGCAAGCAGTTCCTCTTTCCTTATGAGGTTGACAGACAATTCCTTGGCCCCTGACAATGAAGTCCTGTCCTGCTCTTCCAGGCTACTGGTGATAAAAAATACTAACAAGTAAGGGGAGTCACTTGGCTAAATCTGCCAAATTTAGCACCTTGAGCCTGTACTTGCTTGTTACTAAGGGCTCTCCAAAGAACCCTCTGCTTCTGCGGAAAAGAGGTGTGTCTCACATCTACAATCGAGATGTAAGAAGGTCATACATAAACAAGTCAGCAACTGCAAGGAGAATTTCCCTGCAGATACTGATACAGACACCTGGTCAAAGTCCAGACTAAAACTAGTGATTCTTAGTAATTTTTTTTCTATACCTCTGAAATCCAGAGTTTCCCGAGCCTACTCTATAAGAAGATTATGTTTTCAGTGGGGTGCACAGCTGTATCTGTTTGCAATTAAAATTCAATGCTGCATATATAATTAACCTTACCTCCCCAGCCTCACACCTGGGTGTCTTTTCATTCTTCAAGTGGAGAAGGGAGCAGTTCTGAGGATAGCTGTGTGGGCAGCTGTCATCTTCCTTGGCATCTTCTCTAATGAGACCCATGACAGAAGCAGCGTGCTTCCCCAGGAACAGTTTGAGGCCTCCTGCACAAAGAAGACACGCTTTGCAAGCACTTGTAACTGTAGAAGACTCTTGGCCAGCAGGAGCATTGTTGGCCTGTGCAGTTGCTGGAAGGAGAGATGATGCCCTTGAGCATAAACACAAAGCTGGGCTGAGGAGCAGAAGCCATGTGAATTGCACAATGCAATGCCCCATGCTGTTAGCAATTGGCTTCAGCCAACAAGCACTCACAAGAAAGGCTGCTGCAAGTCAGCATTCCCTACATCAGGCTGTTTCGATAATGGAAAAAGTCTGCAAATACTTTTCCTCTTGAGGGTGGCAGAGTGGGTTATTGGGGCAGGGAGGAGGAAATATAGGAGGAAAATTGAGGACTGGGAGGAGGGAGAGTTATTGGGATCTCCACTGCACAACAAAATTGAGCAAATGTATTTAATTGTGCTGAAAACAACTGCAGGTCGATGTAATCACTGTGCTAGCTAATGTAATGGGGATAGCTTTACCGGGGAGGTGGTCAGGGTCTAATCCCCACTAAGGGATGCCATGCTATGCCATGCTATGCAAAGCATGAGCTGGAGAATAAACAACTGTACTGATGCATGTGTAAGGAAGCATGAGTTCTCAAAAGCTGATCCTGTAGGGATGTACTTTGGAAGTGAAATTTTCAGACTTGGAAGGAATCATATCAGGATCTGAGCTACTTTGCTGTGAAATATCAGAAATTTTCCTGTACCCTATTTATTTCTTGCTAGATTTTGTTTCCAGTGGGCCTACCAGCTCCTTTTCAAGAAGCTGTTATTTTTCTTAACAAAAGCCTAATCACATTGGCTGGCAATGTAAAAAAAAATCTTAAGTTATGTAGTAGCTTGTTGGAAATCTTTATGCCCCAATAAAAAATTGAGAGCTGTCACAGCCAAGGTAAATGTTTGGAGGCACAAATTCTTTTTACCTGGTTCAACAGTTAGTCTCTCTAAAACACTTTAGGCAATACAGGACTAATATATTCAGAACTGCTGAAAGCTGAGAGGGTAAGAAGAGGAACTAAGGAGGAGATAATTCCATATCAGGTGTGTTTTCATTTGACTGCCACCCATCTGCCTCATTATTCCTCTCTCTTTCCTTCAGCTCAGCATTCAACAGGTTAGCAACACTACCTGCAGGGGTTTGCAAGTCTGGAAATTCCCTGTGGGCTGTGAGCTGTGGTTCAATGGGAAAGTTGCACACTGAATGGAAAGCTGGGAAGAAAAATGGGATGGGAGATATGTCCTGATCTGGCAGGACATAAATTCAGTTCCAATGAGAATGCATGGGTTTTAGCATCCTTGAATTTGGATGAGATTATACCAGCCAGGAAATTGCTAGTTCGTCTATGGATGGACTTACCCTGGAAACAAGATTAAAAAAACCCAAAAAACAAACAACAATATGGACAAGGCAGGCTTCTTTTCAGTTTTGTTTTGTGGAACAGAAATCTATTGCCTGTTGCAGCTTATGACAGTCAGTGTAACCCTGAGGTTTTAAAAGTCTATATTATGTGTTACAAAGTGAGTTCTTATGGTTTCACAGAGCTGAGTAAGCAAATTCCCTGGATATCCTAGTGGCTTTACCACACCATATCACTTGTCCACTGCTATCACCACTGTTTGTTTTAGTTGTGCTTCTTATGTGTAGTTCTGTTCATCCTGAAAATCAGTCACAAGTTCAGATATGGGGTGAACTTACTGTACTTCACTGACAGGGAGGCTCATCAGGAGTTGAATAGCATCTTGAAGGGATCTCCAAAATTGTTCGTGTTTGCTCCATCTGCTTTAGTCGATACAAAATTCCCCAAGGTCTGATGGTATCCGAGAAACCCATCTAGTCCCTCCAGGCCAGACATCTGACTTAGAGATTGAGCAATCAGGGGACACTATTTCCTGACACTTAGGGGAAGGATGTGTGGGAGGCTTGGCTTTCAGCACTTTAGTTGCTGTGAATTTTCAGACTTGGGTCAGTCCTATGGAGAGCTGACCCTCTCTCCCTTCCCTGCCCTTGCAACCCCCGAGGCAAGCACAGCATGTTACTAAATTAAAAGAAAGCTGTCTGCTCTTATTTTCATTGGATGAAAGAGTTTATGTGTATTTTCCCATGCTTTTTGGTTTGTTGATTATTGACAGTGGTGTCTCATGTGGCTTTTCCATTTGCCAGTTGTGATCCCTAATATCACATTCCTTTGAACTCAGGCATGTGCAGAAAACTGGTAGTTTTCAGTATACATTCTAACATGCAGTAGGTCTGAATAATTTATATTTCTGCAATTCCACTTAACAATGACATTACTTCTGTTTGGCACAAGTCTGTGTCATTATCAGGCCAAGGAATTGTTATCTTCCAACCTGAGAGACCTGAGACATAGAGAGCACAAGTCAGCTCTCATCTAGTGAAAATTTTCTGTAGCTTTGTATTGTTCAAGAAACTTACTCCATGCTTCAATTCTAAGTAAGTCCAAGTTACATCAGAACTTAGTACAGAGAAACTGAGGCCCAAGCTGTGCAAAGTAACCTGTAATTTTGGCTCTATATTTTTAGTGTCCTTTAAGACATCAAGACATTCAAAAATTGAGGCAGCCAAAATTATAAGCTGTTTTTGAAAGGCTAGCCGAAGGACTTGGGCAAATCTACAGAGTGCATTTGATTCTGCTCACATACTTCTTACAGCAGAGTAACTCTCTACAGATCTGTGAAACTACTGCTGCTCTACAGCAGTGGAAACCACAGACAAATGTTTCCCATGTTGCTGGAAGCTCCCGTGAGCTTTCTTGTGTCAGTTCTGTCCTCATGGTCTATTTCTCTTAACAGGGTGTACCCAGCTGTGATTTGCTGAGAACCACGCAGCACATGAACACATCACACCCTGAGCAGTGCTGTTGGTAGAGTATCCTCAAGCTATCTTAGTGCTGTGTGCTAAATGGGTACCTGGTGATGGTCAAACAAGCTTTTCCCTCCCTGAGGCTTTGTGTCTGGTTTGCAAGTTGCTCAATGTTCATACTCCCTATTAGATTTATATTTTCAGTTTTCTACACGGAATTTCAACAGTTGAGATTTTGGCATCTCTGACAATCTCTATGGTGTTCAGATAATGTCTTCTGATAGTAAGAGTTTACTAGAGACAGGACAAAAAGCTATGGTGACCAGCAACAGGACCTGAAGGAATGGCCTGAAGTTGTATCAAGGGATGTTTAAATTGGTATTAAAAAAAGGTTCTTCACCCAGAGGATGAAGAATGTGGCACAGACACTGGCACAGGGTCCCCAGGGAAGTGGTTACAGCGCCAGCCTGACAGAGTTAAAGAAGCATTTGGACAATGCTCTCAGGCATGTGGTGTGGCTCTTGAGGATGGTCCTGTGCAGGGCCAGGAGCTGGACTCAGTGATCCTTGTGGGTCTGTTCAACTCAGGATGTTCTGTGAGTCTGTGATTCTGTAATATGGAGTAGCAAAACGGACCAGGAGAAGCTCAGGGTTTTCTGATTTAATAGAAAAGTTATTCTGACAGTGTGGCAGGCTTATACCAGTGATAAGGCTTTTCTGGAGTTAAAAATGAGGGACTTAAGGTAAAAAGAAGGAAGTAGATAAGAAAGGGATGAGATCAGAAGACTTGCTGGAATTCAAGGAATGGGAGCTGGAGATCAGAAGGAGGTGTTTAGACTGTGTGAAAATGGAAATAGAGGTAACCTTGAGGAACTGAGGAAAACTTTGGCAACAAGAAAGAAATAGGCTTTCCTCCCTGAATAACAAATGCTTGTTGCTTCCCAGTAATACTTGCTGAAGCTGATATTTCTGCTCATGAATTTTGAAGTTCACATTTGTTTTTGTTGGAGACTACTTTTTCTGTTCACTGTGTCACAAAGTGTCACTAAAATCCAGGCAATATATGTGCCAACCCAGCTCTTTGAAATGGGGACAAAGCTGATTTGTAAGACCCAACCAGTCTATTCTGTCTCCTTGGTATAGCACTTTTATAAAGGTGGCATAAACAAGAACTCATTTCTACTGTTTTATAGCTTTTATTATTCGAGACAGTGAACAAGCCTGATTTAGGGGGCTTTCCATTTTGTTTGCTGTTTGGAGGGGCAATCTTTTTAGCTGCTTAAAGAATTGAATTAATGAGCTGTGAAGTCTTAAGAGCTAGAATCTTGTACAGTCTCCTGTTCCTCTTTGAAGAATATGATCAGATCCAATTTAACATTATAAGATCTGATGTGAAGATGTGTTCACAGTTTCATAAAATAAATACACTAACAGAGACACATGAAAGAGAAGGAACATTTCTGCCAAGGAGCACAATCCTGGTTGGATTTATTGTGAAGAAATCATGCAAGAATAAATTTGAAGGTTTAAGAGCACATGGCAATATTCTCTTCTCCTAAGACAAAGCTGGGGGAAGAGGTGAAAAATCTTGGAGGATGGGTCCACTGGTAGCTATTAAACATGGCAATCTGAATATATTCCCATTTGCAAGTCCTAAACAACTGAAAGGATTAAGCAGGGGTAGGATCAGACTATATCTGGTATTTTCATACGCTTTCCCTAAACATCTGCAGCTGACCTTTACTTGGAAATATGGTACTGGTTTAGATGGACTTCTGACTCTATGTAGTCAGTTTATATTCCTGTGGTCTTTGTGAGAGAAAGCAATGTGAAGATCCTCTGATGTTTCAGCTTTCCAGGGGAGAAGAAGTCATATCTGTAAGATGTTGACTGAGGAAGCTGACCAGACGCATCACAAACCTCCACACACTTACTCATATTTTGGACTCCTTTAAGTGTCAAGAATGCATGTGAAGAAACTAAACCTTCATTTTCAGCACTATCTGTGTCTTCTTGACATTGAAAAAAGGGATCAGCATCTCTGCTGGTTCCCCAGTTGAAAAGTGGATTACAAAGAGTGACAATTTTTCAGAAAAGATGTAACCTGCTAACCCTTCTCTAGTTATTTTTTAGAGATGTTTTGTACTTTCTTTTGCGCTTGAATATTTCTTAAAACATTTCAAACAGGCATACTCATCAGTAGCATATTGTTGCTGATACTTTGGTAACTAACAAATATTTTGAGTTCTTCCATTTTCCAGGAAAGCTCAGCGCCTTAGAAATAATAAAAAATTTAGGATATTTTTAAGTAAATCATGCTGGTCTTTAAAAATCATTAATCTCTTTGCACGCTCTTGGTCCTGCACTGCCATCTGTTTTCTTTCAAATCTCCAGAAGGCTGTGACAGAAATACGTGGGAATCCATGTTGTTCTGCATCAGCCTGCCAATTCTGCTCCTTAGCATGTCAGGTCAAAGCAAACAACCTTTTCAAGAAGGAATGAAACAACTGGGGAACTGTTTAAGCATCTTTGTCTCTGCTGATCCTTGCGTAGAAGTTTCCTGGACTCTTCTAGAGGTGTAACATGATTTGCCTTTAACATAAATCCATTGTTTTCCCTCAAGTGTTTTACAACAGTCCATTCCCTCTGAAACATGTAGTCAATAAATCATCAGCCTACAATACAGCAAGTTCTGTACTTTGCATTGGTTTAAGATCAAACCCTGAATGCTGTGGGTAGTGTATGACCATTAGTCTGATTGTTTCTGATAGAGCTGGGTACAGTCAATAGACTGTTCCTATTTGACCAGAAGTTAAATGCTGAGTTAAACATTTTCTTGTCTGCAATCATATGCTGCATAAAAATGTGAGGTTAAATCACATATATGTATAGCAGATAAAGTAAGCAATTTATTGTTTGCATTCAGCACTTTCCTCTGAAAAATTTCCAAGCATATTACAAATATTAGTGGATTTAGCATTTTGGGAAACTGAGGCACAACTATCTCAGATGCCTGCAAACTAATGGGAGTCTGTACTATCATGTAACTACTCTCACTGCTGCTAGGTTAGACCCATTTTTTTCAGATATCTTTATGTCTTCTAAAGTGTAATTGTAGCAAAGCCATAAAAATTAATTAAAATATTATAACATAATTTTAATCATCATGTTCCTTTTAGTCTCCTGTGTATAGACAAGCCTTATATTCACAAAAATCATGCTTCTCCCAAAATGCAAGATTGTCACCCTATTGCAGAGTGGGTACTTCTCTCCTTTTTTACTCCCTCCCTCATATCTTCCTGGAGCCTTTAGTTACAATCTCCAGTTCTTCCTTACACTCCACACTTCATTTAGGTTTTTGCTTGTACTGAGAGTATGGAACTTAGGTATTGCTGATAATAGTTGTAAGAGAACTTCCCTACTAGGTGGAATGGGTTTACTGGTTAGATAAAACAGCACAGATCTGTAGAGAAGGTTTGCCAGGATATCATTCCTCCTTACAAACTTTAGGAATGGAGCCATCCACTAGTGCAGACAATCTTGGTTTTCTTACTGAGTCACTGACCATTAAGCTGGGATGCCTGGACTGTGAGTACCTTCCTAAAATCCATTTGGCAGAATCTTGACCCCCTCCAGGCAGGTGACCTCCATCAGCATCTGCACAACAGATGAAAGAAAGCAAGATCTTGACCAGACATGAGGGGACTTCAGTCCTTTGCTACTTTTGCAGCCGTGTATACAGCGGGAACCAATTAAACTGTTTCTAACAGCTGAGCGCACAGAGAGACAGTTGGTTTTGTTCTCGCTTGCGCTCTGATGTGTCAGCATCCTCCTGCACTGCTGTGCAGGGATAGAGTAATAACCATGCTAGGGCCCTGCCAATATGAACTGTCTTCCAACTGTGCCCTACTGGGATATGAACTTGCCCTCGTTGCTTGTTTCATACTTTTACTGCCCCGTGGGTCAGGCGTCCCAACGAGTGAATCTCTCCGGCTCTGTGGTAGAGGCCCTGAAATGTGTTGCCAATGCCAGAAGTACAAAGCTTGACCTTAGCCTTTCATCATCAGCAGGATTCAGGCAGTCTGTGTGAATGTTACAAAGTCTTTGGCACTCACCATTACTAAGTTATAGGGAGAAAAACAGATGCGTTTTCTGACTGAAAATTTCTGAAATTTTCCTTGGGAGACCCATGAATTGTTTTCCAGCTGTGTCTGGACTTATCCAGAACAGCTTTGTGTACCTGCTGGGGGACATGTGTTACTCTATAAATGCCCTACTGTGCCCTTCATGACACATTTTCTGTTTAATCAGAGGCAAAATTTAGCAAGTGACTCCTCACTGTCTCATCCCCTGCTTACTTTCAGTGGTGATGTTTAGTATGTTCACATCTATTGGGACATCTCCAGGGGCCCCTACTCTTTCTGATTTACACATTTTTATTGTAGCTAAGCTACTGTGGAATAGGAGCCTTATCTAAGGAAATACTGTAAATACAAATTACAGTTGACCTATCATAATGTAGTTACATTTTCATATGGTATCACTAAACTTTTATCAAAAAGCAATATAAGATTACCACTTCATTAGTTTTGAAAAACAGCTTTTCAATTACTGGCTTTGATTTCTGCAAGACATGTCAACATACAATTCAGATTACACACATATGTACATATGCATATTACATCCATTTGGGGTTTTTTTCTAATTTCAACATAAATAAAAAGTTATGTCTAGTTTTATGTATTTTAACCACAGAGAGGACAAAATTTTATAATCTCTAGGATCAGTTAACAGAGCAGGGAGATGATATTATACCTCTGTACAATGAAATATCTAATTTATCATTCTCACCTGTTTTGAACTAAGAATGAAAATCACCACCTCACTTCAGACTGGAAAACTTATCTAATTGTTTCCCACTGGTCACTTGAAAAGGCTTAAGTTAATGTGTGATAGTTTTGGAATAAATGTGCTGTGGAGACTGCTGGACTACATGTCTATTACATAGTTGTCTATGATTGTAGGAAACAGGATGTGATGACCTTGTAGTCTTTTACTGCCATGAATCCACCAGAATCCAACTGACCACCCTACAGACTCTGGTGACATGTGGGAGTGCAGCAAATTAAAATGGAAGCAGATGGCGAAAAAGTACCCTCTGTGTTTTGCCTTGTCTTTCCTTTGAGGGATGTTGCCTGAAGTCTTTGATCCAAATAGCCTGCTGAGGAAACATGTCTCTGAGCTAGGCTGAAACAACACTGGGAACACTGTCTTCAGTTCTGGGTACTCAGTGCTAAGTGGTTACACTGTGGAGGAGAGAGATAGGCAACTTGCATTTTTTCTTTGAGCCTTTTTTAGTCATGGTCTCTTGGGATTCTTGAGCTCCTTTAGGAATAAACCTAATTCACAAAGAAGCTAGAGGGAGCTGGACAGTTTGGTGCCAGAGTGGGGGGGAAATGCCTCCAGAGAAATGGGAAAAACTCTTTGACTTCCATTAGGAATTCTTTCATTGTAAATCTTAGGCTTGCTTCTGTTGGATGATCGCTGCCATTAACTTGGGGTATGTGTTTTTCAGTGTTATCTATCTCTTTGCTTGCTTGCTTGCTTGCAATGGAACAACCAAGGCAGCACAGAACTATACGTTTTATTTCTTAGGTTTTCTGTTCAGACTGCGGGAACTTAAATCCACGAGCTCTCTAGGTCTCCATATTTGTTGCATTTAGAATTTTAAAGCTTCTCACCAACATTTTGGAGGCCTGTTTCTAGGGCTGAATTTTGCCATTTGATGTGGATCATACATGCTGTATCTTGTGATGCCATCAGGGTGGGAAATAATGGGTCCTGTAGCCTCAGTGAAGCTCATGGAGAAATTCACTCGTGGGTGTCACAGAAGCAGTTTTCCTAGTTCTGTGATATTTAGTCTAGAAAATCTCCATGTAGAATTAGATGTCATGCTGGATTTGTTTAGTAGCTCTGGGCTCCAGTTATCTCTGAACATCCCATGAAGGTTTAGGGTCACAGCAAATGTTGCACTGCTCCGAGGCAAATGCTGCCAGACTGGAGTTTGTTCAGCGGTCATTGTGCCTGGCTCTTAAAACACTCAGCTCACTTTTGCATACTCACAGAGACACAGTAATCACTGCATTATACCAGCGTCTGTGTATCTGACACACCCAGTGATTTGTTTGCAGACTTTCCCACACCCTCGGAGTTGCTACTTCTTAGTTTGGGTCATTTTTACCATGTCTGTGTCAGGTGTCTTTTTCCCTCCAGATATTTTTGGGTGCAGCTGATTGCAGCAGGTCGAGAGGACAACACAAGTCTGCCTTTTGAAGCTTGCCTGTGCTGCACCCTTAGAGAGCACTAAAACAATCAGGCAACTGGACTGATTATTGTATAGATGTCTTCCAACAGAACTGTTCTAATTTTACTTTTATTCTACTCCTGCTTATGGAAGGGTTTTTGTTGTTATTGTTTGGCTTGGTTTGCTTTTTAAAACTTTTTTTTTTTTTGTATGTGGCTTCTATCCATGTGTTTGCCATTGTTTACTCTTTTTACCCTCCTTTCTTTATGCAGCAGAGGAATATCACAGCACTGAGGATCTAAGATGGGCCTAACTAAACCTCACCACACTGAACCACTGGGCCAACAGAGGCCTTTTATTTTCTTACTGTCATTCAGTATCAGTACAAGGATTTTTTTAGAGTTCTTCTTTAAGTGCCCTTTCTGTGTCAGAAGCTTGTGTGGTTATATTTATCAGTATTTTCTGACTTTTTTTTTTGCCTTGTTTGACATGTGTCAACTACTGAAGATTCTCTGCTGTAAAATGTGTCAGAGGTGACTAAGAGACTCCTTGTCCTGCCTGCTTTGCTAATTGTGCTGAGCCAAGTAGTATCTGTTGAGTATGCAAGCATGGAGGATGAGGAAGGGCTTTGTCAACTCAAGGAAATTAATGAGTTGTAGGTAGGAGCTATGATGCCGGTTTGGCCAATAATTACAGGCTGCAGATTCACAAGTCCCAAAAGCTAAGCAAACTCCATCTTGCTTAATACTTTGATGAAATACTGAAAGGTATATGAAGCAGCGCTGATCACTTGGAGGCATGTATCAATTTTGAATCAGATCTAAGAACAAAATCTGGGGAATTTGATATTATAGGATATCAGAGTTTCTTGTCTGTGCTCCAAAGTGCTTTTGAGCACTCAACTAGTAATCTGTGAGGAAAAAAACACAACAGTTTAGACTATCAGAAAACATAATTTATGAAATAAAGTAGCAATTTTGGTCAGTACTTTATTTGGATCAGCAATATACATAGTTCTCAGATACTCATGATTAGGTACACTAAGGATGGGACACAGCCTAATATAGCTGACTTTGATTTCTAGTTTCTAGTTTGTCTTATGGTTGCTTGTCCCTGACTCCACACAGATTGTGAACAAACTGTCCTCTTCCAAAAATTGTTAATATAGATGGTCCCTTGGACTCCACTGCTTTGTGTCTGGGAGTTGGGTTCTACTGGTACAATTACATGACAACATTTACAAAAATATTTCTTACCTGTTGATGCTTCAGTTTTAGTGTTAAAATTTTATATAATTTATTATTTGACACAAAACACCTCAACTCTAACAGATTGTGGCTTTGGCTGTAGGGCTTGGGTTTTTCTTCAGAACGGGTGAGCATACATACCACCAGTTGACTTCAAAAGAATTTGTGGGTGCAGAGGCATTCAGTCATTTGCCCAAGGTCACAGTGATGATCAGGATCAGAGCTCCACAGGGCAGCTCCTGGCTCCAAGTAAATAAACACACATGCTAGACTGGTGGAAACTTCTGAGCTGTGCAGGGCTCTTGTGTAGCTGCACCTTAAGGAGCGGGTCTTGTCTTTCATGATCAGATTTAAACAGCTACACTTTCATAATGATAATAGCTATTGCCACCTGTGCAGTGACAGTAACTACCAGGTGAGTGGGAACTTTTGTACACTATTGAAAGCATCTTTTCAACTGTAATGATTGTTTTTGAAGTATCATTGCTTGGGAGTTGCTTGGAATGCTCCTTCTGTGTTGGCTTGACCTACCTGGTTGCAAAGTGTGAGCCAGTGCTTCATTTTCCATCTCACTTATCATGACTGACTTTGCACAAAGATGTGTGTGAACAATGCAGCAAGCCCTGCCATTTTTTTTGTTTCGTTTTGTTTTCCCACATCCTCAGCAGTAAATGTAATGTTTACTAGCAAATTTAACAGCTATAGAAATCAGCATGTTGGAGTGGCATCACAGCCTCATTCTTCCTTTTAGTGTCAGCTGAATTGGCTAGGGAGTTCTGAGTGCACCTTTTCACAAAGCCCATGAGCTCTCATTAGCATACTCCAGTGACTGGGGTGCAGCGTGCTGAGCAAAGCCTTCATGTGCTTCAGGAACAATGTAATCTCATTTTTTGTCTGAGGTCTAAACATGATTTATCTAATGATAATTGAGAACTTAAATAGAAGCAAGTCTGGAGAAGTGGGCTGAATATTTTTCTCATTTAGCTGAGTTGTCTAAACACTGGGGACTAAGATGAGCTTATGCAGAACCTTCTAACACTGAGTGTGAGTCAGGCATGATTATCCCTGTTTTACAGAGCACAGAGTCAGGGACATGAATTGGCTTGCCCATGCCCACACAGCACTGCGCAGGTAATGTCAGCATTACAGCTTGGTTACTCAGAAGGGCACAGATGTGCAACGTGTTGCGCACTTCCTCCCACCCTAATTGCCTGAAGACTGCTTGCGAGGGATCAGGTGCACACTCTTATCTTGACAACTTTTATGACTATGGGTTTTCTCTTTCATTGTGATTTTCTTTTTAGTATAAAAATAATCATGACTAAAGTCACGTATTTCAACATGAATGTTTTAATCAACGTTGCAAAAATACAATTCCTTGGATCTGAAAATATTTGTACCTGTAGAACTCTCATTTGTTGGCTCTTCTGGGTAAAGCAGTACACACTGGTGAAAAGTGAGAGAGAACATATGAAGATTTTCAGAAGTGATTGAAGGAAATTTTCCTGGCCCTAGCAAAGCACAACACTGCAAATGAGAGGGCAATCAATTTAAATGAAACCAGTAAGTTCTAAGGGTTTAGAAAACTTCAGGTTGATGCTGAGGCTGAGACTTAGGTTTCTTGTCCCTTGACAATTTATGAATACCTTTGTCTCTCCCTTGATATTGGGCATATCTGTTTGTGTCAACTTCCCTGTGTCCCACAGTAGAATCTGCAGGCCCTTTCCTTTAAAGCCTTTGGAATTTACATAACCCTGCAATTGTAGCAATGCAAAATGTGGCTCTGGTTACAATAACAAGGGTTTAGGGAACGCAGGGAGAGATTGTAGCGGCAAAGGCATAAAATCAAAACAAAACAAAACTCTACATGCTGTTTTAATTTTCAGCAGCCACGTGAGAACTGTCCTGCAGTTCCTGGCTATAAATAAATCTCTGCCATCATAGGAAGACAAAACTCAAAACAGTTCACATTCCTCCCAAATTTTCTTAAGGTTATAAAAAATAAAGGAATGGTAAATATTTCAAAAGTAGAGTGTGTCTTTGCTGAAGAATGTCAAATTATTACTCAAGGGGGTTGATATTTGCATTAAGTAAAGAAATTTGGCATTAAACCTCTCTTTCCCCGCTCCATCTCTGCCAGCTCTTTTAAGAAATCCACTTAGGACTGCATATAGAAAGCCTGCCAGGCAATACTTCTTAGAATTCCATGCATTCACTGCCTTAGTGTCAGCTGGGGCAGGAACTTCCTTTGAGATGAATGAGCATTTCACAGAAATATGAATGTTGCTTCTTGTCAGATGCTACATCCTAGTTCTTTTACATGGTGTGTTAGCAAGGTGGAGATGAGGATCACTTAATTGCAGTGCTGTGGCACTGATAGATGTAGATGTGAATACAGAATCAAACAACGCTCATACCAAAAGTAATAGTATAAAAGGAAGCACACCTGCTTGATAAGTAAGATTAGAGTCATTACATGTGGCTGAACAAAGATTTGGCCACCTGTTCAAATCCAGTTTTTTCATCAGAATGAAAAATTGTTACAATTGCAAATGTTTTAGGACAAGCTACATCACTTTTAGACTCATGGATGAGAAGATGTAATGCCATTTGAATTGCATGACTAAGGATAGCTCTTCAGGGAATATAGGGACAGAGTGAATCATGAAGTGGTAACAAGGACATGAATGGAGATAACCTTTAGTAGCGAGCCCTAGAGTAATCAGGACCATGTGAAGGTTTCTGTACATTAATGAAATAAAAAGGTTTTGATGAAACTTCTTTCTCAGAAGGTAGTGATGCCTTAAGTTTTAGCCAGTCCAAGGCATCAGTAGAGGTACAAGTCCACCATGTGTTAGTGTGGTGGTCCCAAGCAGCAGGACTGGAGACTAAGAAAGAAATATCAACACCAGCAAACTGGGAAGGAATTGTGGTATGCAGGGAAACTGATTTAAATTGACCTGGAGTTGTGATATTAATTTGAATGGGCATGAGGTCTCCCAGAACAGGATAATATGAATTTCTGAGTGTTCCCTAAAAACTGCTAGGAAGGAAAGCTGCAGCAGAGGAGGAACTTGATGTTGCTGTGAAATGGTTCTCCAATTATAGCATCTGTTTTACACTACCACATCATGGTGATGGACCATGAGCCAATTGAGAGCTTGTGGGAAATAAACCAGAGCAATGCCTTGATGGATATCTGTTATAGATCAAAAGAATGAGTGAAGGAGACCTTCTTCAGGCAACTGGAGGAGGCTCATGATCACCTCAATGTCTGCTGAGAGAGCAATACCACAAAGCACAAGAAATCCAGGAGGTTTTTGAAGTGATGACAACTTCTTAACACAGATAATGGTAGAGCTGAAGAGAAGAGTCACTCTACTGAACCTGGTGTTTACAAACAAGGAAGAACGGACTGGGGGTGTGAAAATTGAGGGTGGCTTTGTCTGCAGTGACCATGGGATGGTAGAATTAAGATCTTGAGAGGAATGAGCAGTACAAAAAACAGGATCACAACCTTAGAATTCAGGAGGACAGACTGTGGCCTGGTCAGGGACCTCCTTGAAAGAATTCCATAAGACATGGCCCTGGCAAGAAGAGAGGTCCATGACAGTCCAATGACTTTCAAGGATCACCTCTTTTAAACTCAAGTTCATCGTGATGAGCAGGTAATCAAACGAAGGTGTCAGGAGGCATATGTAGGTAAGCAAAGAGCTTCTAAACATAAAAGAAAGTTTACAAGAGGTAGGAGTATGGTCAGCTGACTTGGGAGAAATATAAAGTCATTATCTGAATATTCCTGGGATAAGGAAAACCAAGACCAAACTGCTCTTGAGTCTGTTAAAGGACATACAAGCCATCAAAAAGTGTGTCTAAAGAGCAATGGATTGCAAAAGAAAGAAGAGGTAAAAAATAGACCCACTGTTGAATAATCTAGGGGACCTGGTGGCAAAGGACACAAAAAAGAATGAGATGCTCAAGTCTTCTTCACTGTGATCTTCACTGGGATTACTCACCTTGAGAAATCCTATGCCTGTCAGACCTGTCAGCTACAACATATAGAGTAAGGAAGACTCACCCTTGATTAATAAGAATTGGGTTAGGGAATATTTAACTGAACTGTACAAATAAACAAGTAAGTCTCTGGTATCTAATGTGAACAACCCAAAAATGCTGATGGAGCTGTTTAATGTCAATGTGAAGCAGCTCTTGATTAGCTTTGAAAGGTTATAGCCACTGGGGGAGATTTCTGAGGACAAGAAGAAAGCAGTTGTTATTTTTAACTTCAAGAGGGACAAGAAAGTTTGTCTGAACAGGGTGGGGAGCCTCATCTCAATCCCTAGAAAGATGAAGGAATACACCATCCTAGAAACAATTCCAAACACATGAAGGACAAGTATTTGACCAGAAGTACTCAGCATGAATCCATAAGGAGATATCATTCCTGATCATCCTAATAGCATTCTATGATGAGATAGGGAGAGAGTGGTAGATGCTGTTTATCTTGACTTTAGTAAGACTTTTGACACTTTTACATAATGTTCTTATTGACAAACTGATGGACTGTGGGTTAGATAAGTGATCCGTGACATGGGTTAATAGCTAACTGTGCTGCTGGGCTAGAAAGGCTGTGGTCAGCAGCAAACAGATCAGCTGCAGGCCACACAAATAGATTATCCCAGGTTTAGTTCTGGGATACAAAACTGTTTAACACCCTCATTAATGGCCTGGATGATGGGACTGACTGTACCTTAAGCAACTCTGCTGACAACATAAAACTGGGAAGAAAATTGATAGACAAGATGGTCTGTCATACTGCTGTTTGGAGGCATCTTGATAGGAATCTTGTGGAATTCAACGAAGGAAAATAAAAGTCCTTTTCCTGAGGAGGACAAGCCTCATGCAGCAGTACAGCCTGGGGCAAAGCAGTTGGAAAATAGCTTTGTGCAAAAGTACCCAGAGTTCTGGTAGACAACAATTTGAACATGAGTCTGAACTACACCACTGTCACAGACAACAGCCTTGGACAGTATCAAGAAAAATTGCCAGCAAGTAAAAAAAAAAAAATTATCTTCCCTCTCTGATCAACACTGGTGGGACACATCTGGGGTGTTGTGTCCAGTTCTGGGGTTCTGCAGGGCAAGAAAGAGATAGATAGAGTGCAGTAAAGGGCTGTAGATATGGTTAAAAGTCTGGTATATCTGACATATGAGGAGACGCTGAGAGACCTGGGACTGCTCATCAATATATATGAATACTTGTTGGTGTGGGGAGTAAAGAAGAAGGAGCCAAACACTTCTCTGTGGTTCCCAGTGGCAGAATGAGAGCTCATGGGCACAAACTGAAACATAAGAAATTGCATTTAAACATAAGAAAAGAATTTAATATGTGTGTGATTAAAACACTGAAACAAGTTGCCAAAAGACAATATGGAGGCTCCATATGTGGAGATACTAAAAACCTGATTGGATGGGGCTCCAGGCAGCCTTCTCTAGTTGACCCCTCTTTGAGCACAAGGTTTGAAGGAGATGATTGCCAGAGGTCTTATCCAGCCTTAACTGTGTTCTGCACTCTGTGGTACCTATTTTTTCTTTTTTCCTCATGGCTGAGTCAAAGCAGCTGAAGAATTGTGATCATAGCTGGCATGTACTATTTGGGTCCAAGTACTATTTGGGATGTACTGTCCCACACCTTCTTAAAATAATTGACACCAGAACAAAAATCAGGGATTGTGGAAGGTTTTTTGGGGGGTGGGGAGAGGTGTAATTGGTTCCTGTGCTATATACAGTTTGAGGTTGAGCAGAGGACTTCACTCTCTTGTGATTTTAATATGATATCTTTCACCAGCATCAAATACTTACAGGGGGTGAGGAGAAGAGAGAGAAAAAGAGGCCTTAAATTGGCTAATGTTGATAGTCTTGTGTTAAAGTTGATACTGTTACTTCATGGGGTTAATGAGGGAAAAACAAAACCCTGTTTTTCTGTTATCCCCCAAAGACTACAGTTTCTATGAATAACCTTAAGGCACACATGGAGAAATTGACAATTCTAATGATGTTTCTCTTAAAACAGTTTAGTTAAATACCATGGGAAGCAAACAAGGAAAAGGTCACCTTAATGGTATTTCCTAAAGTGACAGTACAGCAGCATTTGTGGAATGTCCCGGAGCCCACCCATTTGGCTTTAATAAAAAATAATGAAAAAACTCAACAACAAGAAAATTAGCTGAATGGTAAAAACAAATAATTAAAAACACATTTCCTTATAAATCCTGGAAATTATCTGTCTAGAGCATCTGATAGAAAGAAGACAAAACCAATAGTTCTGTACCATCTGAAAACCATCTTTTGTATGTTAATCACACTCTGTGCAGAAAAATAGATGTTTATTTTTCTTTATCAATGATCGCTTATGATCCCTATACTCAAAGTTAATGTATAGAGTAACAAATCAACAATTTGTCTGCAGTGCAGATGCAATCATCGTTGAAGATATAGTGGTACATGTGAGATATTCATATTGGATTTGATTGTAGAGTACCTTAAGAGCACTGTTGAGTGCTTCAGTGAAGAAGACTAGCTGTGCATTGAAACTAAGAGACCATATAGGAATCTCAGCACATATTTCGTCTGTAGTTTCATTTGAAAGTGAAAAAACATTGGAGATGCCTTTTATATTGCGAGAAAGCTAAAAAGAACTATTTATTTGCAATTGTTTCTCCAGACGACCATTTCTGCAGTCAAAGCAGCTGTACTAATTCATCTGAAGAAGGGCTCTTCCTACACAGGATGACCTGAACTGAGCAGAGACTTACAGAGAGAGAGAAAGAGCAAGTCAGAAACTACACAAACCATCCAGGTTAGTTCTGATTTGTATATAGGGAATGGGAGAGGAACAGAATAGCAGGGAAAATAATTTTAGCTATCATTTTGTTTTCCTAAACATGTATGATGTTACCTAAATTCAGCAGGCAAGAGGAACCTTCTGCATATTGCAAGGTGGTAAGATGGTTTTTCAGCTTTAGAGCAAAGTTACAGCAAACAGGGCCTCACAAGCCCCAATAATGGAAAAACAAGGTGTGTTTAGCAGCAGCACATATCCTAATGGCATAAAAAACTGTAACTTCCAATCCCACCTGTGTCTTTACCTCATCACTATTTCAGCAGAACAGAACCCATATCTAGGCAGTACTGCCTAAATGTTAGTCATACCATTACTCTGTCTGAGGGCCAACATAGTAACTTGGTTTTGATTATAATTCTAGCCTGAAGTGGAGGCATTTCTTGTAAGTTAGTAAATAGACTTATTGGAAATGATAGTTTAGTAACATTCTTGATTTTCTCCTTCCTTCCTTCCTTCCTTCCTTCCTTCCTTCCTTCCTTCCTTCCTCCCTCCCTCCCTCCCTCCCTCTTTTCCATCCATCCATCCATCCATCCATCCATCTTCCTCCTTGGTGCAATCTAGAATACTTCAGTGTTTTGGTCTACTAACAATTTGTGCATCCAACTAGTTCATGAAGACCAATCATACCTAGTGTCTCATGATTTTCAGTGTCTTCTCTATTTTTCTCTTGTAGACTTACAATAGTCATTTACAGAGACAAAACCATGTGAAACCTTTTCTTCCAATGGTATTTGCACTTTCTGTGAAGCAGTGCTGTCAAGCCTTGTGACCCAGTTCCCTACTGACACCAACTCTGCAGCAGTATTTACATGAGTGTAATGTGAATGTGGAGTGTGGCTGGGTTAAGGAGGTGCCTGATGTGAACGAGCAGGCCAGTGGTAAATCAGTGCTCAGGGCTCAAGCTCTGTCCTTCTGCTGATGAACTGAGCAGTAAGTTTCCTGTGGTTGCCTCCATAGGCATGATACTGTCACTCTGTCAGTATCCTGGATAGTTTCCATAGCTGTTAGAACCTCACACACACCAATACAAAAAATACAAGTGCTAAATTCAGATTCTGTTATGTGAAACAAAACAGGATATTTGGCTCACAGCTCCAGTTTTCTATTTGTGTATGGTTATGTATTTGAAAGGTACAGATTTACTCCCCATAGTTTTAAAACATTATTGTTTTACCTCTTTGAAGGCTTTTGAAAAAGAGACTAATGCATTCCTGATTAGCTACATCCCTCTAGGTGACCAGTTTCTTCTCCAGCATGTGCAGAGGTCCAGGAGCAAACAGTGGTTTCAGAGGCCCTGCCTCCATGCATGAACATCTTGCATAGAATCACGGCCACTACCTAGTTAAATATGTGCTGCTCTCCTGGCATGCACCAAGCTCTGGCTCACACTGCCAGGATGGAATTAAAGCTTGCAGAACCTGGGTGTGCCCCTCTTCACTCAACTGCTTCACAGAGAAAGCAATATATTTTTGTCTCCAGAGCAACTCTGCCTTCTGGTAATCACGAACATACTACTTAGCACCTCACTGGAGCATGGGTGCTCTGCATTCCCTGTAAAATTAACCCTCTTGCCAAGTACAACAAAGATGGTTTTCTTCTCTCCTGCCCTCTCCCTCACAGTCAAGCAGATTTCCAAGAAAGCCAGTCTGCATCCTTTGCCTAGAAGTAAGGAGCCACCTTTCCGTAGGAACATTGTCCTGTTTCCAGAACTCCTAAGTGTACAGGAATTCCTGTAAAGAAGGTCAAGTTTCCTTCGGGAAAAATGTGTGTCACAAAATAGGTCAGATTTCATGTGATGAAAATTATGTCTAAGAAAAATCAGAGCAGGTTAAGAGTGTGTAATAGAGGGAAGGCAAAAACCCCCAAAGCAAAGCAAACGAAAAATCAAACTCAAACTAGACTAAAACACCAAAGCCCCCACAGCCAGAATAAAGTTTGACTATCAAATACTGAAACTAAATGTCATTTGCAATTAATTGCTATAGTAAGGTCAGCTGCCTTCCTAATTGATCTCTGCTTCTTACTAGGGGATCAGTGCTGCTGATTAGCATGCTGATTAACATGTAAACTTCCAAGAATATGAATAATCAGAGTTTAGCAAGACACACCAACTGAAACTAATTCTTCTAGGTCTTCTGCAAAGAATACACAGTAAGCAAATGTTGTCCCCTGTGCAGCATTACTAATAGAGCCAGGACTTTTTGCTCTAGTTACTTTTTTTCCACTGAGATGCTACAAAGCACTTAAAAGCATGCAGAACTGGCTGTATTGAAGTAATTTTCGAAGGAAGTGAGTTTTCTTGGTAGAATAGGAGCAGTGGGACAGCTCAGTCACCAATTCCGCAAAAAGAAGGATATTTAGGTGGAGTTCTCTGCCTGCTGAGCAGCTGTTTCAGAGTCCAATAGTAGCCAAGTATCATTTAAAAAATCCCAAGGCTGTTCTATTGGCACTAGGGTCTTAACATACCTCTGTCAGCATATAGACCACAGAGTTACAAGGGCAGTTTAAAAACTGACATTACTGTTTCACTTTGGGTTCGTGTCAACCAGTAGTCAACCAGAGTAAAGGATCTGGCCTAGATCCTGTATCAGAATAAGAAGTGGAAATAACCTTTCCCTTTCCATTTCTCTTTTCCTTTGATAGACACTGAATCCAGATAGACACTTAATCTAGATCATTGCCAATTAAATGATGGTCTATACAACAACAGGTATACCCTAATCACTTCCAAAATTAAAAAGACCCCCAAGCCCCCCCACCCCCATGCAGCTAAACAAGTCCATGTGCATATATCAGGGAAAAAAAAAAAGGAAAATAGCCCCTGATCATTCAGAATCCAAACTAATTTTTAAATTACTATTAGTGGAAGTTTTGTTGCAGTGCAGCTCAATCACCTTGGACTCTTTTTCAAAAAAATTCCTTCAAATGAAAAATATTGAAGAATGTCATTAAGCAGACCATTATTAGAACAGCTGCCTAGGGACAAGCTCATGCCAGCCACCTTGGTTCATATATTTAGTAAATTTGGACAACAACATATGCATAATAACATTTGTGATACAGATCACCTGTCTGCATACTGCATCTGTCTGTAAGGTGACCATTTGGTAGAACAGAGATTTTTAAAATAAAAATTATTCCTCTGGAAGGTGGGAAAATATATACAAAATAGAAGGAGGCATTCAAAAATTATGGGGAAGGCAGAGGAATATTCCATTTTACAAATCAATGCCCTCTAGTTTGCTAAATGAAATCCAGATGAACAACTGTTTTGGTCTGTGCAAAATATCATGAAGAAGTTCAAAATGGTCGTAAGATGTTAGGTGTGAACATAACACAAATTTCTTCAAGGGAGGAAAATGAAGCCATGACGAAGTTGCTGACTACAAGTACTTACAGTTGTCAGGGACTGGTAACTACCTTTAATTGCCTGCAGATGATAAGAGTTTTAGTGGCAGGAAATTTAATCTAATTGTGTGTGATTCTGTCTCTCTTGCCTTCAGGGATGTGGGTTTGAGTCGGCCTATCTGAAAACAGAGGTTCACTTTGAAGATGTTTGAGAAATACCAAGCAAAACTAAAGAGAGAAAAGAAACAACTCCTGTAGAAGTTTCATTTTTTTCTTCTTTTTACTTCCAGTTGAGGTAAAGATGACTCACTTTCCAAAAGTTTCTTAGTTTCTCCTTTTTGAAAAGTAAATGCCTTTCCTTTTTGCATAGTTTTTTTTCCAAGATGCAGCAAATACTGATATCTCTCTTTCTTTCAGGCTGTCATGTTCTCTGTCAGCACACAACTTGTGCAGACCACACACTAAATCTTAACCAATACAGGGGCGAGTATTTAATTGGCTTTGAGAAGCCAATAAAAGACAAGGAGCTGTGAACAACACTGGGAAAAGGGTGAAAATTGAAATGTGCTGCCTCCGAGAAGGTCCATCTTACATCTTACTATGATGGAGACAAATTTGAATGCAGTTTTAGTTGACCTAAATTTTGTGGTGTGGTCCATTTTACGAAATGGAAACCCTATGTTTTCACTGAATAACAATCGGTAGAAGTTGCTTGATAGCTAGTACATTTATTTCAGGCATTGTCAAGAAATTATCTTCATATTGAATGCCCATATTTTCATTAACTCTGCAACTCTTACAGATATGATGAGGTTTAGTTTCTAGGAACAAATTTATTTGTTTATTCCTAACCATTTTTTAAAATTGAGAAAATAAACTCACCAAAAATAAATGTTTGTGCTGGATTTGTGGTGGCATCGTACAAAATCATATTCTTCCACATTGTCAAGAATGCTGCAGGAAAATAACGACACCAGCAATAAATCAGATGCAAGCTAACCCTACCAGCAATAAGTTTTGTCACACTTTCACTCAAATATCTGCATGAATATACTCATGTGTAAAGGCATATATGCATGCACAAGTGTGTATATGCATCATGGCTCATCAAATGCAAAAAAAATCTTGTGGCATTACAAGTTATAAATTTTAAATAATAACAAATGTTATTCGAGATGAGCTTTGTCCAGATTTTTACTTTTTAAAAGTTCAAGGTAGGTTCTCAAAATGATGTATCAAAAACATTAAAGATGTTGGTCAGGTTAGGATTGAAAAACTTTAATCTGAAATATATATATATATATACACATGTATCTCTGAATTGAAGCGTCCTTATTCATCTGGCAGTCAGTGAGAGTGAAATCCAGCCTTTAGATCTGATGGTGTGGTTTCAGCCTAAAGTTAAAAATAATTTTAGGAGGATTATTTGAACTAAATGAATGTACATGCATTTCTATTATATTGACTATATATGCCTCGTTTCCGCCCCTCAGCAGTAGGGAACAGAATTCTGTGTGGTTCATTTTTAAGTGACGATAGTGATGGATCCACCACCACATTACATCCAGCATCAGTGTGTAGTAGTAATACTGCTCTACATTTCAGACTGGAGGGATGCTCAAAGCATTGTGTGGCATCTCAGAGGCTGGGAGACATGCAGAAACGATGGAGGGGTAGAAAAGCCCTGTTAGTCCTGTACCCTGTGGTGACTGAGCTGCTGACCCTGTGGCTGCACGGGGTGGTGGTGTCAGGCAAGGCTGGCAGCCAAGCACACAGAGCCGTGGTGTTTACTCTCACTGTCAGATGGAGCAGGCAGCCTGGCACTGGGGCTCCTCTCACAATGGACACTTTTGTTGTTAGATTAATATACCCGTGTCCTTTTGTTTTGATGAGGGATCTAACAAACACTTCATATCTCCAGAGGTGGAGCAACATTTCTGAGAAGCTTTTGCTTCTGTCTTCTGAAAGGAATACGGTTGTGAGCAGCAAATTATTTGTTTTTGTGTGACCCTTTCCCCTTTTCACTCCTTGCTATTCTGGGCGCTTATACACAAATAATACTACAGCATTTTTGGTTTTGACCTTGATCTTCAGAACCTAAAAATTCTTGTGAAAATAAGTGATTTCTCTGATAGTTTTATTCCTAAATTCAGGAGAAGATGCCTTTGTAGGTATGTTTGTGCTGCCTTGCAAAGTAGACATTGTGTGATACATTGTTAAGATAGACAAACACACCTTTTTCTTTTTGGCACCTTTGGCAGGATTTTGGTTTTGCTGTCCCTTATAAGCTAAGACACCAAAATACCTTATATTAAATGTTACTTCTTGTGCAAGGGGAGTGCGCCACTGAATCAAACACTTTTGCAAACTGCAACACTTTTCAGTTTTCTCTGAGGTATCTCCAGTTCAGTATTTCATAATAAAAATCTGGCTTCTCTGTCAGCTTCTATTCCAAGCTGTTACTAACGCAAGTATTGAATTATGTAACACCAGAGTTTAATGTGCCTTCTTGTAATTGAGCGAACAGCGTCACAGAAAGAATCAGTTATTATCTAGTTTCATTTACTGGTGACTAAATATTGAAGCATGCAGCAGAATTAAAATTCTAAGTCCTTGTTTAATATACCACACATTTTGCCTACAGCCAGTAATAGAAAACAGGAGTTGTGCTGCAGCCATGAGACAATGCACTGTCAATGGAACATCCAGATGCTGTGGTGAGAGGGGGCCAGCTTTCACATGGGATTACGAGGAGAGTAAGGAGCAACATATACAGATATTCCTTTTTTATCTTAACATTTATGGCGATTAGATCATTCTTCCAGTGGCAGAAGCCTGTTTCCTGCTGGCACTTTCTGATGTTTTCCATGTTCTTGTTCTCTGTGTGTGGAGCAGCAGAGCGTCACTTTTGCTTCCCATAGTCCCCAGTTTCTCTCCATTATTGGTATCTTTGCCATTCAATTTCCCATCCACTGCAGCACCTTACCCTACTGTCTTGTAGACAGACTCTGCCTGCTTTGAACATATCAGAATAACCTTAGCTAAGGCACCAAATGGATGATGAGCTTTGTCTTAAAGACGGGTGTTTTGTTAACTTTTAACTAATGGACAAGGGCCATTTATCTTTGTTCCAGTTTATCATAATAAATGGTTGAGTGTGGGACTGTGAGAAGGGAGATAGCCTTGGTAATGTGAGCACATCTAACCCTGCTGCTGCAGGTTAGTTTCTAGGGCTGGATACAGGTCTCTGGATCCAGAACTTTTGCTGTAGAAAGGAGAAGGATGCAAGAGAAGGAATCAGTTAATCATTCCTAGGTCTCCTTTCAGGCCTTCTTTCCTCTTCCAATGAGAAACTGTGAAGTTAGAGGTGAGGAGGGGAGCCAAGGCAGTTAGATGAGCTCAAAAGGTGGAAATCAGCTACAGAAGTACCTGGCATGCAGAATGGGAAAGAGGGAGTAAATGGAGCAGGACTTAGAGGAAGAGATGAAAAAAGGGATAGCTAGAGATGTGAGTGACAAGTGAGGATTAACAGACCAATAGGAATGTGTGAACAGACGGGAGGGCTGATGAAATTTTAAGATCTTTTCTGCCATGCATCACATGTAGTTTGCATGTGTAAATAATATAAAACTTTCTCAGGCTTTATGCTGAGAAAGGCAAGGGCATAGTACAGCTCATACTAGAGGAACTCTGGTGGGTTTCAAACAAGGCTCATAGTGCTGAATATTGTAGTCATGTGGCCAAATGGCTACTTTGCTTACAGGGCAGAAGGTTGCATGCCAGTAGTTAACAGACACCTACTGAGCTGTTTGTGATGGCCCATTATCATTAAAAGGGCTGTATTCAGCTTTTGGGTTGTACCCATGTTCTTCTTCATAGGACCAAAGAAACAGAAAAAAAGACATCATGGCTTGCAAGCAGTTTGTGGCTGTTCTGTGCTTATTGTGCATTGGTTGAAGTGAAGGCAGGGAGGACACTGACAGTGGCGACTTGGCCTCAGCTTCTTTCGCTTGGCCTGCTAGTTTGAAGGCAGCATTTTCCCCATGTAACTTGCTTTCTCTGGATGTGTCATTAAAGATACACATATTTGTCTGTTTATATATATGACTTTGCCTTGTGATATGTGTTGATTGGTATTGTCATCATGAGAGTTCAGTTATTGCAACGAAAACGAATGTCTTACACATACAAAGAGCAAACCATGTATTTCCACGAGTTAAAAAAAAGAGAGAGATTTTACAGATGGTGTTGCTATCTCTGCATTTCAGTGTTTCTATTTAACAGATAATGCGGTTTCTTTCACTGCAGACAGCAACACACACGAGGCAGATAACTTCCCCACATTAATCCAGCTATTAAAATCAGATACAGTTAAAAGTGAAGTCAGAAAACAGCAAACATGGTAGAAACAGTGGTTTACACTGGATTAGAGCTATCTGGAGAATGAATGGAGAGGACAAACTAGGAAATGAGGGCTTTTTATTTAGTTAAATCATATCCACTCCATTACAAGGAATAAATCTTAAGGTCAGACTGAGCTGAGTACCAGGGGAAATCCCTCATCCCCGTGCCGCTGCAGGTCATGATCTGGGGACAGTGTGCCTCAGTGTAAGTCAGGGAGCAGGAGGCTGGCGAGGGCGCAGCGCTCCCCGCGGGGTCCGTGCCGCAGCCAGGACCCTGCGCCCACTGCCCGGGGAACCGTGCGGGGAGCGCGGCGGGAGCCAAGATCACACCTGAGAGCCTGGAGAGCTGTGTGGAAGTGTACATTCTCTCATGCAGGAGAGCGTCTCTCTCTCCCGGCGATGGCTGTCGCGGCGGTGAGCCCCCCTCGCCGCCCCGGCGCTCCCGCCCGCAGCGCCGCCCGAGCAGCGCCGGCGGCTCCCGGGGCCGNAGCGCTCTGCCTGCCTCCCTGACACGGGATGGACGTTCCTGAGCACTGAGCTCAGCCGCTGTAAAAAGCAACTAGGAAAATATACATCTGGATAAAATTGGTAAGTCAAACCAGAGTCACATCCTCTTCCTTGGACTGCAGTTTTCCAATCTCTTAATCTGTAATTTTCTTTGCAAGCTTCTTCTTTTTTTTTTTTTTTTTCTTTCTATATATTTTTTTTAAACTTTTAAGTAGAGCAGCTGGGAAAACATGGAGGCAAAATAAAAATGTAAAAAAGCCTTTGACGATTTGTCAGTGTTTGTGCTCCTATTTTTGAAATCCTCTTTCCCCATAGAAGCTTTGCTGCAGGAGTGAGGAAGGAGAAACCAGCAAGTGCTTTTGTATATGGGGGGACAAAAAGCTAGTAAGAGTTGTAATTGGCTTTTCCTTAGGACATCATTAAAGATTTCAAAAAACAAACAAACAATAAAAAAGCCAACAAAACAAACCCCAACTTTCAAGAGGCTTGAAATGACTTGTCACTTACTTTTCCAGAGTAAACACAAGTCTCGTGTTGAAGTCTTAAACGCACTGAGATTTGTAAGCAAGGAGAAGGAACTTTTAAAAACTGTGTTGTCAGTATAAATCTGAGTGCCAAAGCCTTGCCGGGCAGATGTTGTATATATTTGTTTAAATTTCAGTAAATCCATCGCCAGCCCTGGCAGGGCAGAGGCAGGAGATGCCATTTCCCCGGTGGCGGACAGAGGGCGCTGTTGCTGCACCCGGCATCAGCCTCCCCAAAAGCGGGCGCTGGTAAAAATCCGAGGGGAAAATCGGCTGGAGCCGAGATGTTTTAAACCATTAAACCAGCAATTGTTCACACCAGCGCGAAGCTACAGTATGGAGCATCCAACTGGAGCAGCCAATGTTTTTAATTTTCATTCCCATTAAGTTTTGGGGGCAGGTGGTTTTTTTTGTTTGTTTGTTTGTTTGACTGCTTTGTACGAGATGATCTGAAATACAAAGAGAAATATGTTAGAGCCTGGTTGTGACCTTGTTATCTTTTCTGGAGTGTGTTATGATGTCATCCTAGAAGGGGTTGGGGGGAAAGTGTGGAATCTCTTGACAGAAATGTTACTTCAGTAGTGGTATGGAAGATGAGGAAGAGCTGTCATTCAGTGTTGATCAAGTTGCAGGCTGGAATTGGACATCTGACATGGGAACATATCCTTTGTATCCAGTACAGAAGTACAGCAGAGGTTAGAGATCTACAAGTGACTAAGACCTGTGAACCCTAATGACTGAATGGCATACTGTTAAGAAGTTTGGGGAAAGGTGAAGGGTCATGTCCAGGTATACAGCTTTCCTCATAGGAATCCCAGTACCGCTACAAGAGGCTGACATTTGTGCCATATTTCACCCATATAAACAAAGAGTTAGACAATGCAACAATAATCTCTTCTTACCTTTGTGTGTGTATGCTTGCCTATGTATCACCTGGGGTGTAAAATGTTCTTTGTGAAGCAGGAATTTGGGATTACTTAAATCAAAGACTCTAAGAGGACTGAAGGTATTATTTTAACTAATGCAGCTGTCTTGTGAGTAGAGAAGGACCAGAGCTGTCAGTTTTCCCTCTGATCCAACCTGTGTTAGAACTTGATGTATCTGTTGTGACCTGAGGCTTTGGTTGTGCCTTGAACAAGACTTTTCTGTCTGACTGTATTCCTGTTACTTACAAATCCCTTGCAGTGGAGTGGAAAGATTTGCAGGTCTTGAGTCCTTAATGTGAGACATGCTGGGCAAAGCAGATTAAAAGAACTGAATGACCATATGGAACGCAGTAATTCTGACCATCAATTATTATGCTTCATTGAAAAGTTTAGAGTTCTACTACCTCTGCTGAATCAGTGGAGTCTGTGAAGAGAAGAGAACTTTCTACCTGCAAGAGACAGTAAAATACTTACTGTGCAGGGGTGCATCCTTGTGATGTTAGACGTTTTCACGAAAAAACCATTTCTTTGTACTCCTTATGCTTCATTAGACATCCAGGTACGAATGGCCCTGGATTAGAGGAAAGATTTCCCTCTTCAGTTCCTCTCTGAACTAGCAGGCATTAGTCAGGTGTTTGACTACCGCTTCAGTAACTTATAGAGGGATTTCTTTTACTTCCCTTCAAGCAGAGTGCAAGTTCATTGAAAATGATAGAGCTGTCAGACACTCCGAGACACATTTGAACCAAGCATATGCTTGCCTTCATAGGAGGCTAATTTATGCATTCAATGTGTCCTCCACCATCACTGATGTCCTGCTAATCTCTTAGAACTTGCATCTCCCCACTATTTGTCAGCATCATATGTTTAATATGGTAGCTGTAGTTGTTTCAGTTTAATTCTTCTACTTGCTATATTTCAAATTAAAATCTTTTCTTCATGAATGGAGTAGATAATGTGATGTGCCAGATCCGATTTTTACTGTATTATTTGGAAATTCACTTTAGTATTTGTTTTATTTTGTTCCCAAGTGTTTTGCTTTCATTTACTTTTTACCTGGGAGTCAACACTCTAAGTCTGTCATTGGCTGATGCTGAGGTCATCATTAACTCCTGCAGAGTTCCCAAAAACATTAGCTTAATATGACATGTGCATGTGATATTTAAAATGTAAAGGGATCCTCCACCTGTATTTATGCTAAATTGAAGAAATGGAGCTTCCTTGAATAGTTTTTTTCATTAGAGACCACTAATCTCTTTACCTGCCAGTCAATTCTTAGCACATTGGCAGTGCTATAAATTCTCTGACTGCCGTTGGAGCACTTGTCTGCTACTTGCTTACACTGAACAGTAACTCTGCTAAGTGAGTTTAGCCAGAGCAAGACTCGTGATTACTCAACAAATTACTGTCAGCTTGATGTGTAATATAATTTTTTTGTCATTGTTTCACAGAGCTTCAGGTTAATCTTTGAGCATCTTATAATAGTTTACTGGATGAAGCCTACTGCAAAGCCCTTTCTCTGAGAATGTTTCCAGCTCTATGAAGTGCTGGATGTTACCAAAGGTTATGAAGGCTTCTTGGTGCTCACACAGCTGTGGTGGATCTGGCCTTGATCTTTGTTGTAGGTAAAGCCTCTTTCTGCTTTATACAACAGAACCGCCATCCCAACTTAAAACCCCAGTTTCATATCAAAGGCTGATTGTCCTGGTAACATGGTAACTTGCTTTCTTCTTCAATAAGAGATTTTGTAGTTTTTTTATACTGAACTGTGATAGGTGTGGTTTTATGTTTGATTTATTTGCCTTGTCTCTACTTTACGTTTGGAATGCCACATTTTCCATTACACATGAGACAGGTTTATCTGTATAGGTGGAGACCTCTCAAGATGTTGTCCTGTGCAAGATCAAAACATGTTAACTTGCACAGAATACGAGGGAAAGTCAATAAGATAAAATGGCTCTGAAAGTGGATACAGAAAGGAATTAATGCAGGAATGGATTCCCCAAAGAATATTTTCAGTGAAGTTGATACCTCTATCTAACTAGTCCTGCATCTCCCAGGGAGTCTGCATCAGATCTGTCAATACTCATGTGCATAAGCATCCTCTAAAGAATTAATTTATTTTCATCTTCACATATGCACATATGTAATTTTGTGTCTGAGACAATTGATGACTGAGCTTTTCCTTTTATTACATGTAGCTCCAAAATTCTTTTCTTCTTAGCCAGATTCATCAGAATCCTTGAAAGCTTCAACCTCTCTTTTATCTCAATCTATTGTTGAGAGTATTATTTCTTAAATGTAAAAATAATGAACAAGAAGTCTTAAAAAAAATTTTAGGCACTCTACCAGTTTAATTATGCTTTCAAAAACATGGTAGTGACCTAACATATCATTAAATTATCACATTTAAATACTGCATTGACCATGCCAGCCAGTAAATCAAGCAATGGCAAAATCCCTTTTGTTCTTTTTGCTACACCCTGAAACCTGTGAAATAATCTTCTGAGCATTTGGCAAAAGTGTGTATGAAGTTGATGTGTTGATTTTTGTAGCATGAAATGAGGAAAAGAGGTAGGAATTTTTAGCTTTCTAGGGACCAAATAAGATACTGCTGAGATTCCCCCCTCCTTCTTTTTCATAAATTCAAGGGACCATGGATTGTAAAGGTTAGATATGAGAGAAAAAAAAACCCCAAACCAACAAGGTGGCAGCTGGCAGTGCTGTTATTTAGTAATGTCTGCACTTCTCAGTGCCTTCATTGGAAAGAATAAGTTTTATACTCAGGGCTGCTTTTTACCATCTTGTCAAATTGTCCCTTTGGGGAGGGAATGGGGCATGGAACTGATTCACAGTGCAGCTTCTGACTTTTGAAATGGAGCAGAGATTAAAAGCAGTTCCGAAGCCTTTGTCTACATCACTTTTAGTTTCCTGCTGTCACACATTGTTCCCTTTGGGAAATGTGACATGGTGAGAAGTGTGGATGGGCAGGAGGAGCATCAAATGATGAACTCTCTTTTATGCCGTGTTGTGCATAATGCAATCTGCAGGGGCAGCAGGAAGGCTAGTGGTACTCTTTGCAACTGCCCTTCCCAGTTATTTTCACTTGTGCTTCACTTTTTTTCTCACCTGAGTGTTCTGTCATTTAGCCAATATGATGTTGTTAGCAGTGTGTGTCTAGCTCTGCGGCCTCTTTCTGGATGTGTATCAAGATGTACCTGAAACTTTACCTACATCTCTTTATTAACTGGCATGATCATATACTTCTGTTTATTTTGAAATCTATGGAAAGTACATGAAGAAACACTGTAACTCTATTTCTCCAAGAGAATCTTTTCCAGCAGCAGATGAAATCCAAGCTCATGCCAGATAAAAAGTTTTTGTGTTATCATTTTCAGTTAATTATGAAAATAAACTCCAAATCCCTTACAGCAGTGGGTTTATAAATACTGTATGTCTATGTGTGCATGTATGTGCGTGCCCACACCAGTGCTTCACTCTCATGTGCCTTTGACAGCACACTGGAAATTATCATACACTGTTAGGTTCAGGACTTGATGCAGGCATACAGAGGTGGATGGAGGAGTTTGTTTGTTTAAGTACATCTTACAGTAGCTGAAACAGACCAAAACAAAGTAAAAGATTTAGTGTTTGCCTTAAGATGGCAACATTATTGTTGTCTTTTTTTTTTTTTTTTTTTTTTTTTTTTTTTTTTTTTTTTTTTTTTTTTAAGAAAACATGCTAAAGGCTCAATTTTTATCTTCTGGTAGGCAAGCAAAATATTTCTTCTGGCAATATGATACTTTATTAAAATGAATACTTACTTGATTAAATGTGCCAAATTTGTGTGTGCTAAAAGGCAGGAAGCTGGGTTTGCTGGAATAGAAAGGTGCACTGGCAGCTGGGGCTAAACTACCTCTTGGCACCCCATCTGTCTATTAAGTGCAGATCCCAATAAGCTGAAGGATTATTATCTTCAAAAAATCTTGGGCAGCTGCACTGGTGGGTTAGATTTCTTTTGCTTTCATTTTAAGAAGGTAAAATTAATTTCTTTTGGGTGAAAGCTGTTAAACTGGAAGACTGCAATCTCTTTGTTCAGTAACAGGATAAGTGATGCCTTGGACGATGGCTAAGTCACCTTCCCCAGTGCTGCTCTCTAGTTGCATGTTTTGGGTCAGTCAGTGGATCAAACCCGATATTTAGCATCTTTCTGTTCAACTTTTTTTTTTTTTTTCCCCAGCATTGTGAGGTTCCTGACAATGAGCTGTCTATTTAGATTTTGAGATGGCTTCTTCTTGAATTTCATTAGGTCTTGCTGACTGAAGTCCTTGTGGATCTTTTTGTTTCAAGTGACAAACTTGCTGGCTTATCAGGACAGCCTTGATCAATTCATTTCACATGAGCAGTAATCAAATGAGAATGGTTTTTGATCATCATCCAGGATTCAGCCTAGTGACCTGGTAGAAGGACATACTGTATTCCATTACCAGCCCAGTGAATCATTCGATCTCCCGATTGAATGTGGTTTTTTTAGTACTCCACTTGCATTACACAAGCCTTGTGTTTTTAGGCTCTATGTTCTTTTCCTGATTCAGAGGCCCTTTGGAAAGTTTCATGTGGGCTTTTGCATTAAGCTCATCTAGAAATCAAAGACTCTGAACTACAGATGGTTTCTTTCAGGGTGGGACAGAGGGACTGTGTGTGACAGTGGCACAGCATTTGTTGCAATACCTGCAAGGATGTGTAATAACTGTAGTGTAGACTAAACCTTTTGGCAGGATATCGTATTTTCAAAAAAGAGGTACTGTTTTTAAATATTATGCAAACTTTGTGCTTTTATATTTCTTAATATGTCTACTTCCCCTTTTCCTTGAGATTTAAACAATGACTGTCTTTTAATGATATTTTCTAGGAAGAAAAGAAATTTCTGTCTATGGAGAACTTGATCATAAAAGTATATATTTGTACTGGAAGCTGTTTTTCACTCTTTATGCTGGTTATTTTTTAATGGCACACTACTCGGGTTATAGAGTGAAACTTGGCCAGTAGTTCCAACTTCCTGTTTCTTGTTCACTTCCCTAACAGTTCTTTCATCGTCTAATACTATAAGCATTTGGGTTGGAAGCCCTTCAGGGATTTTTTTTTATTTAACAACCTTTTTTTTTTTTTTCTTTTTTTTTTTTTTTTTTTTTTAACTTAAGAAAATACCCAAGAACAAACAAGGAGTTCTAGTGATGTTAGGTTTTAGGCAATAATGCTATGCTTTTGCCAACCATCCAATGTCATGTTTAAGGTGGCTGACTTGTAAGTGAAATTAAAATGGAAAAATAAAAACATACTCTAGACAAGCTGTTTCTTCCCTGTTTCATTTGCCATTTCAATGCAACTTAATTAGGTGGAGGGAATGAAACTACTACAGTGCTTCAAGTTTGAGCACAATAGGGAGAAGAAGTGGCTGTGAAAGTTTGGAGACTTATGCTCATGCTTGCTACTTTGACTTCATATCCCAAGGCCCAGTCAATCAAAACAGCTCAGAGAGAAATTTTCAGTTTCTGAGCCTGAGAACAAAATGACACAAATAGTCAGGCATCTAATGTGCAAAATTCTTTAGGAAAATATAGCATCTTATACCTCAGAAATATTTGCACTCTCTTGGAAGTCTTGTCTCTCATCTTTACTCAGTGATTAACAGAAATCTTTTCATATTTCAGAAGAATTTGCTAATTTGCACAGGGTGCTGTAAGGTATTCTAATAAGAAAAACTCCTTTTTAATGCTCTTGCATGTTTTAACATGACTTCTTTGGGAACCAGAGCAACGATCAACAGGAGCAGAGTTCTAGTACAGGGTACCTGCAATATGGCTGTTTTTCCCTTCAGTCTTTAAGTTATGGCACATCTTTTCCCTTCCTTTTTTTCCCTCCTTGCTCAATTTACAAACCTCTTTGACACCAAAAATCTGCTAGACCAACAGGGGAGCATTCTCAGCCCTCAGAATTTCTTGTGGGACAGCAGTCACAGGGGGCTGGTGAGTTACCAAATACATATAGGGACTCTGCTTCTGAGGACCTCTCTGTATGGGACAGGAATGAAAAAACAGCAGAACAAACCAGCACCACCAGAAGAACTTCTGCATTAAATATTTTTCTTCTCTCTCTCCTTTTTTTTTTTCTTTTCTTTTCTTTTTTTTTTTTTTTTTTTTTTTTTTTTTTTTTTTTTTTTTTTTTTTTCAAATGAGAGATTTCAGATGTGGTAAACAGTGTTGATGTGTGGGGACAGGGTTAGATAGCTACTGGTGTACAGCACTATGTAATAAATGATGTGTATTTAGGAACATATATGTTGATGAATAATGGATACATGCAGGTATGAGAGTGGTCATTACTTTGTAGTTGTAGAGTTTGAAGGGCCTGAGGTGGATTTGATTCTACACATGGCTGCATGTGTGGAAGGGATATACATGAAGTCATCATGCTACTTGCTTTATTGAGCCCCTTATCCCAGTGTCTGAAACTGTGATTTGTTATGCTGTGATGTGATCCGAAATAGAACCACAACTCACTGTAGCGGGTTCTTTCAATCCCCTGGGAATGTTTGTCTGGCTTAAATGCATGAAACTGAAATGTGTAATACAGAGCTGCAGCTTATCATGGAACAGAAATGTGTAGTATTGTGCTGCAGCTTATAGATCAACACTGACTGCATTTGTGGGAATGAGTGAGTACCTCATGTTTGATGTGCTACAGGAGAGTTCACAGATGATTTCTTACGTTACAGTGCTCTATTTTTCATGCGTTTTCAGCCTCATGTGTTTAATGTTTTCCTGTGTTAGAATAGGCTGGTGTTATCCTGGGTTTTTTGACATAGAAGTAGAATGTGAAGGGGTTTCTCCCTGCTGACTCTTTCTAATGCTTTCAGAGACTTCTTTCCAGCAAAACTTTGGTCAAGTCTGAAAAGGACAGGTGATCATTTCTATACCTATCCACACGTTTCTTAGCTATAAAACTTCTTTGTTTAACTTGAATTCTTCCTGCATGATTTTCTTAGTTAATTTTCTCGCTTAGTTACCTCTTTTTACAGTTCCTTTGACAGCTTTAACCCCTGGATGCAGGTCAGTGAAGATAACTTCTAACAACACAGTCAACTGATTGTGTGGTAGGTGGGAGGGATCACCTCCATCCTGCTCCTTGCAGGTGATCATAGATATCATGGAACTTTATTCCTATTTCAGACTTGCCTTACGACCCAAATTTTTACCTGAAGATACATAAGTACATACAGGTGAAAGAATGTCACTCAAAAAACTTCCATAAATTTGCTTAATAAAGAAAGCAGACTCACCTTTATTCTAGCTGCCCTGCTAATATTCCAGTTTTAATGTACCTTGTCTCTAGTTTTTATTTATTTACCTATCCTGTCTTGGCTCAGCAGAGGATGAGATGTGCAAGACTGAAAGAGACCTCCTGAGTCACGGAGTACACAATTTCTGTAATTACAGGAAATTATGTTGCAGGATTCCCTTAGTTAATTTATCAATCTCTGTCTCAAATGGCTTTTGCTCCTTTTGCTTTCTATTGGGAAGCCATTCAATAACCTCACTCCTCTGATGTTTATAAATCTGCTTCTAATTTCCAAACTAAATTTGTTCATAGCCCATTCATGCCCATTTGGTTTTATGCCAACACTGCTCTCTAACTTTAATAGTTCCTCCCCTTTCTTACAATCCTCCTGTGATCTAAGAGGATTCTTGTCTTTTTCTCCTTCTGTTTTTCCCTAAGAGGGAAGATAATTAAAATTGTGCGTGTCTTCATTACGTTCTTCATTATCAGTGTCACTGGGTCTTGGTTTGATAAATCCTTTAGACTTGAGAGCTTTTTAGCCTTTCCAGTCAGTTCTCAGACAGAAGCAAGAAAAGGTGGCTGTTTGTGGTTTTTTTTGTTCACAGTATGTGCAACTTTTTGTTAATTCTGAGGTCAGGAGGGTGAGATGGAAAGAGGGAGAAAGTAGCCTGCATATTTCTGCATCTGTAAAAAACTTTAACTGGGGGCTTTGTGAAGAATGATTTGGGTTTGAGGAGCTGGTGCCTGGGAAGGCGAAAGCATTGATCCAGTTATTTTCATCCAGTCCAGCTCTCCCATTACTCTATAAAAACCTGCTTGAAATGAGCGGCTGATAAAACTTCTGGAGGGGATGCAGCTCACAAATGAGTTCTGGAGGGCAGCTTTCCAGCTGTTTCCTCAGAAGAAATGAGGCAAGCAGCTCCCAGAGCACCAGACAAATGCCTGTGAATCTTTCTTCTTCAGAGTGCATGGAGAGTCCCTGAGAAGAGCTGAGAGGCTGGAGGCTGATGGAGAGATGAAGCCAAAGGCCTGCAGTGGGAACCTCCCGCTGTCAGGATCCCACGCTAAGCTGCACTTGAGGGCGGGCATGGAGGGGAGAGAGAAAGCTGAGTAAGGTTTGCTGTGACCTCAGTAGATTCCCATGCAGCTTCCCTCTCTGGGCAGTGCTTGATGGCATCATTTACAGGATTCTTCAAATGCCCTTGAACTCAGTAAAAAAACTGTATAGTCCATTCAGGATGATGCTGTATACTATCCTTACTATGAGGCTACTGATCTTAAAGCGCTATGACTTAGGATGGATGTTCCTAACAAGAAGCTTTTTATTTAGTAGAGTGTATCAAAACCAGGACTCCTTGCAGGAAAGTAGTTATCTCAGGCAAGATGCCTGAAGTTTACTGGGAAATTTTGGCACAGCAGGAGAAAAGACTGAGAGGAGGGAAAGCCAAAACAAAAGGTCTGGCTCCTGTGTCAGAGCACATGGTAGATAGTAGTTAGGCAGAGCAGATGGTGTGAGAGTAGTGGGACTTCTGTTCAGATCTATTGCCTTAAGGAGAATATAGTGGTTTGGAGCTCTTTTGAAGTTGTTGTCTGTATTTTTCTGTGTATCTTGAGGTTTTTGATTACCAAAGAAATTTTTTCATTGGCATTTTCTCATTAATTTTTCCAAGAGCAAGTGCTCAAATATACTCTCTTTTATTGTCTCTGCTGCTCCTGTAGTTAAGAGGTATGCACACACAGCTTGCTGTATCCTGCACTCCTTGTATTGCCCCACTGCTGGGATTTTACCAAGTAAGATAGCTCTGGAATCCTCCTGGAATGAAGTTCCTGGGACTGGTGCAGAAGAATATTTGGGACTTGTTTCCTGATCACTAATTCAAAATAATTATTGTTCCTCTTCTCCAACAGATTCATTTAAACAGTCTTAATAATTTATCACATGCTTTGATGACCATATTTAGATACATTTAAATTGACTTTGATTGTATTCAAAGAAGCAGAACCAGCATCTTTCTTTTCTCATCCATCCTAATGAACTTCAGCAGGAAGAATCTAAATTTACAGGTGAAGAATACCTCTAATCAGTGCCAGCATAGACTGAGTAGAGGTGTGTGGAGATGTCCTGTGCCTTTTCAGAACCCAGCATACTCTTCTCTTTTACAAAAAGGCTTGTAGTCACTAAGTGGTTCTTTGTTAGTTTATAAATAGGAATGGTAATGGTTGGCCCTACTTATGTAAGAAATTAGTCTGGTTGAAAATCTTTCAATTTTTTAGCTCATATATCCTTATGCTTTGATTTCATTTTGTGAGTCTCCCAAGATGAAGAAGTGACATTAATTGTACTATATGTACACCTCTATTCTCTCATTGGAAAAATGTGACAGAACTGGGAGAGGATGCCTGGCTATGCCCTCTGTGCTATCCAGGCACTCCCTCTCCCGTGGAGGTGACCCAAGTTTTGTGTGGCTCCCATGGCTCAGTTCAGGAGGTGCAGGGAGGGTTCTGAGCTCTGTGTGCAGGCAATAGATACTGAAGGAGTTCCCAGGACACTAAAAAAGTGAAGGGTGATTGTACTGTTAATGCTTGGTCAGTACTTGCAATGACTTAGGATGCTGAAGTTCAGCCATACACCACAATGTGGCTTCCTGAGGACTTTAATCAAACATTAATAAACAGTCCCTCTCACTGTTCTCTCTTTTTGACTTGTTGCACAGAAATGGAGGAAGAGAGTCATGAATCTGAGTTCTGCTGGTGAGTCTTGTTAGAGCTCTTTGGTCAGGATTAGTTGTACTTTCTCAGTCTGTAATCCAGGGGAGAAGGTTCATACAGGACGGGCAGAGCCAGAAATAAATATGCTTTTAAAAGGCTGTATAATGTCCATAGAAGGAAAAAAAATGGCTGCATTCAGCTTATAGGAATGACAAAATTCTTTGCTATTACCTTCCACCTGTCAACACCCTCCTGGCAAATGTGGTATTGAATATATTTAACAGGTTTGAACTTTGAGGGCCTGATGATGAAAATTCCTGCTGTGTTTTCTTTAATTTCTTAGTAAATGTATACGTTTGTGATACACTGAGTGTACTGTGCATGGTACTGTAAGTCTTGCTTGCCAATGCAGCTCAGTTGTTAATCTAAATCTTGCAGTTGCCATTCATTCATAAGGCCAAGGCAAATGGCCAAAACAATCCATTTCCAGTGCGTCATTTTGAGGAAGAAACAGAGTGGGCACTGGGCTCTTCTCTGTGATGATCCGTGACAGGACCTGAGGGAATGGCCAGAACTTGTGCCAGGGGAGGTTTAGGCTGGGTATCAGGAAAAGGTTCTTCACTCAGAGGGTGTCTGGGCACTGGAACAGGCCCTCCAGGGAAGTGGTCACAGCATCAGCCTGACAAGAGTTCAAGCAGCATTTGGACAATGCTCTCAGGCACATGGTGTGACGCTTGGGGTGTCCTGTGCAGGGCTAAGAGTTGGGCTTAATGATCCTGGTGGGTCCCTTCCAATTCAGGATATTATATGATTTTAGGAAAAGACATGTGTGAAAACTTTAGATTTTAGTATGTCAACAGTGTGTAAGCATACAGCAGCACTAATGCTGCTGAAAGGACAGTCTCTTTTGAAAAGTAATGTAATAGCTTTGCTGTGATATGAGGAAGAATGGGTAGCATGGTCATAGCAGAAAATAAGTGCTTTTCAATTAAAGAGGTCTGCATATAATGAAAGCATTCTGTTGTGTTTATTTTAGGGTTAGGGCTTGTGTATGTGTTTTTTTGTTGTTGTTGGTTGTTTGTTTTTACCATCTAGCAGTGCATATATAACCTGGACGTAGCCTGAACAACAACCTGATGGTTTATTTTTAAAAAAACAGCACCTCCATTTATCAAATCATGATATAGTGCTTTACCTTGAAAAGTTAGTTAAATTGTCAAAAGAGAGTATTATGAGGGTTTCATTGCTAAAGAGGCTTTCAGTTACAGTAATATTTTTAGTAGCACTGTTTTTAGACTAATTTGGGAATTTTTTTGGCTCTCTGGTATTAGCAACCTGAGATTTAATTTCCAGGGGATTTTTGTCCTGATGTTCAGTGGGAAAATTTTTCATTCTGAGTAAGGACCTTCTTGACCATGCCCTTTTCATTATCTTTCCCCATTTTGTGTTTGAGATACATTCATGGGAGCTTTGTGCACAGCTGACTGCTTGGTCACTTCTGACAGTGCTTCCTGGTGACAACACCAAAGGTGTTCAATGTTTGTAAAAGGCTGGATCACCCTTGAGTTATGGACAGCAGCCAGTGCCAAGTAGAGAGTCAGAATGGCCACACCTGTTATCAGGTAAGGAGGCAGGAAAAATCTCATGGTAGATATCATGCAGGACTATATTTAATGCGTGCTATATAAAGATTATGCCTCTGAAACACAACTGAATTTCACAGTTTCATGGGAAATAGACTGGATCTTTTTTAGGGTGGCTAAGAGAATTGGGTGTCAAACAAAGCTGGCCCAAATCTGGTTCTACTGGTATGGGGTTAGAGCTTTGTTCAGACTATTTGTTATGCAAGACAGAAGTTTAGCTGTTTCAAGATGATTATCTCCTTGATCAATTATGTGAGTATGTGCTGGGGTGACTCTGGCTGCAGGCCAGGTGCCAACCACATCTGCTCTGTCACTGTCCTCATCTGGCCATAGGAGAGAAAATACAATGAAAGGCTCATGGATTGAGATAAAGTCAGGGACAGATAACTCGCCAATTACCATCATGGGCAAAGCAGACTCAACTTAGAGAAATTAGCTTAATTTATTTCAAATCAAATCAGAGGAGGATGATGAGAAATAAAACCAAACCTTAAAAATACTTTCTTCTATCCCTCTCTTCTTGGACTTAACTTTACTCCCAGTTTCTCTGCTCTCTGCCTTCAAGCAGCACAGGATGACATTGACCTCACATTGTCTCTGCTGCTCCTTCCTCCTTAGGGGAAGGACTCCTTACACTCTTCCTCTGCTCCCATGTGAGGTCTCACACATGGTAGACAATTCTCCATGAACTTCTCCAGTGTGAGTCCTTCCCATGGGCTGCTGTTCTTTGTGAACTGCTCCAGCACGGGTGCTATGCGGGGTCCTAGGTCCTGCCAGCAAACTGTTCCAGTGTGTGTTCCTCTCTCCATGGACCTACAGGTCCTGCCAGGATCCTCTTCCAGCATGGGCTTCCTGTGGGGTCATAGTGTCCTCTGGGCAACCACCTGCTCTGGCATGGAGTCTTCCACAGGCTGCAGGCAGATATTTACTCCACCATGAACCTCCACAGGCTGCAGGTGGATCTCTGCTCCCCTGTGGACTCCCATGGGCTGAGGGGCACAGCTGCCTCACCATGGTCTGCACCATGGGCTGCAGGGAAATCTCTGGTCCTACCCCGGAAGCACTTCTACCTCTGCTGCCTTTGGTGTCTTCACTGCTCTTTCTTGTGCATATCCTCATTCCTCGTTCCAGCTGAAGTTGCTGTTCCACAATTTTTATCCTCTTCTCCAGTATGTTATCCCAGAGCCACCACCAGCATGGCTGATGGGCTCAGCCTTGGTCAGCAGCTTTTCTGTCTTGGAGCCAGCTGGCATCAGCTCTGTCAGACACAGAGGAAGCTTCTGCCACTGTGCTGCCACACCCCTGCCAGTGCTACCAAAACCTTGCCGCACAAACCCAATAGAGTCTAACATTCAGACCTTGGTTTTGCTTAAAATGTTTCTACAGGACCCTTCCTCTTGCTATGTGTGCTTCACATAGAAGACAGACATGAGGGATGGATGTAGACAGAACTGTTAGTTTACAAAAATGGCTTTAACCTGGTCACTATTCTGATTCTTCTTATGTAGTAGGAATGTTGGTTTTCTAGAAATGAACATGTTGTCATTTCAAGACTGCAGATGGGTACAATTTCCTTAATTGAGTTTTCTCACAATCAGCATGTCGTTCTGCCTCTGATCTTTTTATTCATTACCAAGTCTTAATTTGTAGAGAGTTTCCTTTTTAAGTGGTTTTAAATGGAGCTCAGCTTTCCCGAGGCAGGCTTCAGTGACACTTTCTGAGCACTGTTTACTGGCTCTTTTCTTTATCAACACTAACTATGCCCTGCCCAACCTGTCTGAACACAGTCCAGTTCCAGTTCTATAACCAGAGAAGTGAAAATTGATGGCGCTTTACCCGTTTTTTTTTTTAAATGAGTAAATATCTCTAAGTGACATCCTGAGATAACCACCAACCTGAAAGAAAAAAAAAAATCTTTCTTATCCCAATTCCTTTGAACAACCCAAAAGCAAATCTTCTTCCTTTTCTCATTTTAACTTCAAACATCATTATAATTTAATTAGGAACATGTTCCCTTATGCAGACAGAGATAGTGAATAGTGACTGATGGTACTTAAGTTTACCTTTCCAATGGAACTTGAAGAAGAAATTAGGCACTACTGCACTCTTTAGTTACTCTTCAAGAGAATGGGAGAGGGCCTTGGGACTCCTGCCTTGCTTACTCTATATTTGGCTTTGGGATAAGGTAGGAGGGAATATAGTTCACCAGTAGGTCAGAGGATGGGTTACTTGGATTTCTGGTTCATTAAGTATCTTTTGGGTTTGTTGGTGTGGTGTGGAATAGCAATGTGTGATTCTGAAGACTGGCTTGCTGCCCAACTTTGAATCATCTATCTATTCTGGGTGGGATCCAGACCTCATCAGAGTTGGTGCCTGCACTCTTACTTTGGCTTCTCTGAAAGTCTGTTCTGTCACACTCCATGTGATTGATTTCTGTATAATCATTTTTTTGGGGCTAATTTTTTATCATAATTATTATATATTTTTTTTAATCTGTGTGTTGCAGATGCATGTGGCATTTTCCAAAATTTGGCAATCTGTTATATCTTCTCTTCCTGCAAGAGAGAAGTTTAAAATTAGTTTGAAAGCTCCCTTTCTAATTAAAAGAGATGAAATCCATCTCTCACATTCTTTTGTGTGAATGTAAGATTCTTTGTTTAGGTTAGAAGATTCAAATTGTTCCATGAAAAACTTTCATTCCTCCTTCCTTTTATCTTGGGTGGCTGCACATATGCATGTGTACTTATACACACACACACAGATACATGACCTCTGGACAGTTCATGTACAAGTACCTCACCTCTTCAAATCATGCTGTACAGGAATGCTTTTCTCCTGCCTTTTTCTGACCAACTTAGCTAGAACTTAGATGTCTGAGTTGTCCAAAATGAAAATTTAGGGCACTTGAAATATAGCCCTTCATTTTTGATACTCTTTATCCAAAAAATTCAGAAAAGCTTTCATAAACCCCAGATGTCTCAATGTTATTTTTTCCTCCTTTTTTATTTTTAAATCTGCCACATTGATGGAATTGGTTCATTGAGTCTGTAGAAGTGACCCAGGCAGACTTTTCACATTTTTGTTGTCTTCATATATTCCCATTTCCGTGGACTTAAGTTTCATTTGAAGGATCCTCACCTTCTCTGTTGCTTCCAAAAATCTTGAACTAAATTTTTCACTTGTCATGTTACAGATATTGTCTTGCCTCTATGATATTTTTGTCTTGAGCTATGCTCTGCTGAAGCCTAACAGGCACCAGATTCCTTGCCAAGTAGTGAGAGAAGAGTTTTTGAGAGCTCTGCCTCTGAACAGTACCACAACCTTTCCTGATTACAAGGCTTGGCTGAATTTTACAGCCTTAAAATTCAAATTCATCTCATGTATTTTTTTTTTTTTTTCCCCATGGACTGTTATCTCTTGAGTTCCATATTTATCTGGGCATGAATGACTGTCTGTCATTGCCTCATGGTTTTTCTTTTGTCTCATTCTTTACTTTCAGCTGTCTGTTCTTTTCAGGGATTGTCTTTCTATTGAACTTGAACAACTACTGGTTTTCTTATCCAGGTTTAGCATTCTGATTGGGACCTCTTGAAATATTTGTTCTCCCAGAATTTTTGACTCTGGTTACTTTTCCATTATCACCTTTCTTCCTCTTCCTCTGCATTTGACATTTTTCCCAGATTATGCTTATCTCTATGCATTCAGGCCTCCTAATTCAACCTTCCATGTAGAGGAATACCATAAGTGATATACATTTACCATAAGTTTATTCTTCCCCAGGAAGAATGTCCTGGGGACATAACACCTTTTGAGACAATCTAAGATAGTCTGTGATAAAATAGCTAAGAAATACCACTGCTTTCCTGTCCTACTTCACAGAACATCACTTGAGTGGATGAATTTACAAAGCTTGATGTTCAAACAGGTACTTGCTCTAGAGAACATCATCAAAACATAAACAGTAAGCTTATTCTTGGCCAATAAGTTTTGATCCCGAAGTACTTACAAACAAGTAGCTGTTTTGGTGACATGCCATGTCTCTGTGAAATGATATTGCTGTGCAGAGGCAACACCAGTTGATTCTGTGCCATGACAGGTGTGTGCTGAATGCCTTTTATTCTCCTTCTGTCTCTAACCATTAGTATGCATGTTAGCTGATGCTGAAATGAAGTTATGGAAAGCAGTTCCAGCTTATTGGTGTTGTGTTTTGGCACCACGGTTTAGGATGGGAAGTGCAGGATGCACACAGACAGATCTGAGCTAACTTTAGTCTGAAGAGCTTAGAGATCAGTGGCAGCAAACCTGTGGTGCCTTGAACTTGAAAATGTGTTAGCCACCTGTGTAAGTAACCTGAGTTCTAAGCAGGCTTAACTTTTACAAAAGGCTCTGCTGTGATCCCTCAGTGCTGATTTACCCAAGTAGCCTCAGTTAAAGTTAGAAGGCCATGACTTAATGCAGCACAATCAGACCTTTTGTTAAAGCTAGAAATAACCATACTTTCTCCTATACCAAGTGGATTTTAAAAATATCTCACTCTCTTATGTCTGTTTTCACGTTTTCTTATTTTTCCTCTGCAGGAAAAGGTCTCTTGTTCTTCCTGTACCCCAGTTCCTCCGTGTGCCCGTATCTGTGCACCTCTTTGTAATTTGAAGTTTCAGAAATGTGATGTTCTATGGCCAAACATGTCATAACCCCTTTGCAATAGCCTCATTAGTATTCACCAGCACTGGCCCCTTCATCTAATGACTCCAGCTGTCTCAGCTTCTTTATGGACGGAGCAGGAAATGCATGGAGGAGAGTTGGAAGTTAGTCTTTAGAGGCTGGCAGAGCAAAGGGGTATCCTGTGTAAACTTCAGTGGTCTAGACTTAAAGACTGACAACTGCAAAGCAATAGATGGCAAACCCAGTCTGTCCTCTTGGCTGCAGATGTAGAGTTAAAAATCCTAGTAATGTAAATAGTGCTGTAGTGCAAGCAGAGAATCCAAAATCAATAGTGATAAAGCTGAAAAAGCATGGACACATGGATGTACACAGATGTAAATGCCCAACCAGTCCTATTGTCACTGAGGAGTATCTTTGCTATTTGTTACCACTGGACAAATGATACATTGAAATTTTAACAATGGTGCAAAATCGACTGCATGTGGGTTTTTTGGCAGTCTTAGTCCACATATGTACTTCTTCAGGAAGTAGAATCTACTATGCACTCACCTGGATGTTAAACCTCACATGGATTAACCAAATCCTCAGTTTAGTGGTCCTAGGCTCATGAAAAAGCCCTAGTTGAAAGGGACCTTGAGAAATTATCTGATCCAACCTTTTATGGAAAAGGAAACCTAGATGAGACTATCTAGCTCCCTGTCCAGTTGCATCTTGAAAACCTCCAGTGATGGAGTCTCTAGCATATCCCTGTGGAGGTTGTTCCTATGATTGCCTGTTCTCACTGTAAAAAATATTGTTCTATAAAATTCTTATATCAAGATGAACAGTTTTTTGTTTGTATTTAATGGCTGATTCTGCTAAACCTTAAGGGTAATCCTGCATAGATTTTTCATTTTTCTTTCCTAAAAATTCCTTTCCTAAAAACTCCTTTCACCTTTACCAAACTCCTGGATGGTCAGAAGCTACAATTTTCCTCCCTTTTTATTCTCTCTCTTCCTTCCCTCTGCTTTCCATTGTAGCAAAGATCAGGAACGGCATGTAACTGAACTGAGGGAAAGTGGAACAGTTTCACAGTGCACAATTCCTTAAACAGCAAAGGATACTTCTGGAACTGCCTGGTCCGCAAACATTCCTTTGATTGTGAAAACTGGTGCCCACCTTCAGGACTTTAATTTTTTGGATGCTTTGTTGTGTTGTTTGCCCATGAGCCTTGAAGTGCTTAAGAGTAACAGGGAAAATTTTGACCATCACCTTTGTATTATGCCTCTAAACACAAAGGCCTTAAGAAAAAGCTACAACTTTACACTTTTCACAGTGAGAATGTACTTAGTACTTTTTTTTTTTTTTTTTTTTAATATGGCTTTCATGTCTTCTCCACTGAAGCTGTTCCACCACTGTCATCCTCTGTAGAAGTGGGATAGAAGTGATGGCATGGCAGAGAGACAGGCATTAAAAATAGCATGACCCAGGAATCATTTGCCTTCTCCTGTGGTGTCTGAGTTTGGAAAAATTGTCCAGATTACTTGTAGTCTGCAGGCTTCAGAATAAAAGGGAGCTGTGCTCTTTAACTGAGCTTTGCTTAGAGGACAAAGCAAATGAAAATGCTGCTTGTGTGACTGAGACCAATGCAGCAAGCTGGAAAACTGTTCTTCTGTTTGGGCTTGCTCTCAATCCCTTGATAAAGTGTTCTTTTCCCCTTAGTACATGTGGTTAAATGTATTTAGGAAAGAATATCTGTCCTCAGTTTTGCACTTTGATCTGAACGTTCTGGTGTCATTTTAACCCTGCTAATAAATCAGAAATTTTCCAGCAGCTGATCTGCAAGATTGGCATAGATATTATTTGGTGGATTTTATTTCTCAGTGCTTTAAGTGATGCATAGTGTTTCTTTTTGCTTTCAGCCTAGGCCCAAAAAACTCACCAAAAATAACCAATCCACCAGAGCTGTGTGACTGGAAACAGATTGATGAATAACTATGATCCTTTAACTGTTTTGACAATGAGGCTTTGGAGCTTCAGAGAACCCTTTCTTCCCAGCTCAGTCAGGCCATTGGGCTTAAGAGGTATCAATATTTGTCAGTGGTAGGTTTCTGTAACATTTGGTTTCTGCTGGGAGTTTCTTGCCTCCTCAGAGTTCATAGAGATGACCAAGTCATTGTATCTTCCTGCTACAGAGCATTTTTTAGCTGGAATCATTCCTTGTCACTACAAAGCAAAACCTTTTAATTCTGTGCCTGGAATTCCAATGGTGCCTGCTAAAAACTGCTTTAATGCCTGAGGCTCTTGTCATTCTGTTAGTGGGTTAGAAGTTGGAGGGACAGGATCCTGTGGCACAGCTTTGGAAAGCTGGAGATTAGATTCTGTGGTTTTAGGGTCATTGAAAATCTTAGATTGGTACCAGCAATCAGCAGTTAGAGTATCTGTTCACATTTTCAATCCTTAGTTTCATTAGAATGCTTTAGAAAATAATTTATGTCTGTGAAGGAAGCCACATCACTGAAAAGCACTGTTTGGGTTCCAGTTGAAGAACCAGTGGCTTAAAAGCACAGAGAAGCCATCCAAGACCCACAGTGTCACTTCAAAGCCTCAATTGATGCTGTCATATACAGCAAAATGTGTATAATCCTCCACTGTTTCTGTCAGAAATAATTGGATTGCTTTATGAATGTCAGAAATTCCAGGTTATTAATACAGTTGCAGGCAAACTGGTTAAGCCTCTGTCTTCCACAGTCATCCACTGACCTCACTGTGGTTTTGACTCTGCTGGTGTTCAGAGGAACACAGATTCCCAAGTTTTCTCTTGGGGGATGGTTGTCCCATGATTAAAGCATCTACATATCTTTTGGGGGCTTGGTCTTCATGGTTTAAGCCGATTTTGGTAAAATTGCTGCTTCTCCTTCTTAAAAAAAAAAAAAAAAATAGAAAGTAAAAAAAAGAAAGAAAAAAAGGCTAGAGCTGTTCCTGGAATATACTATGACTTCATGTCGGCATGAAGTGCCAACATGCACGTGGAATGGAAGAGTAGCAAGAAAAATGACTTCTGCAACTTGGGTGGTATTTTCTGCATGAGAAATATCACTCTTTTCTGACTGCCAAGCTATTTCACTCAGGCTCTAAATCTGTTTTGTATACAGAGGAGAGGTAAGACTTGCATGTGTGTGAACTTGTGTTTCTGCCTTCGTCCTACCTGATCAACCTGTGTGTGCCTGAGTGTGTGAACTGGCACCCAGACACTTCTGTCCTAGGGTGTATGAACATGTGCTTGTGCTCTCCCTCATGGATCTGCAAACTTCCTACTAGGATGCTATGCATGCACGTCACTGGACAAACCCACAACCACATCCAACTCTCTCTTCCTTTAAACAGTGGGAACAGACAGTTTTTATTTTGAGCAGAAATCATGAATCTGGGACCTTAAACATGCTTTGATGTTCTTGCTGTTTTTAAAAATCCTTACTCAGCTGCTGTGTTGTGAAATGTGGCTCTGTGAGAATCTCCTGACTGTGAAATACGAGGAATTTTTTTTTTTTTT
>VWYP01030912.1:81476-252181 GCA_013400435.1 Pycnonotus jocosus | reverse complement strand
AGCAGTGGGATTTTGTGACCTCCAGCCTATATCTGTACAGTACATCTTGTATGTGTTCGTTAGTGAGACAGCACAGTGCCTCCAGGAAATGCATTCTTTTGCAGTGGGCCATATGGGTAGCTTTGCATTTTTATGATGAAGATGGGAAGATAAGGTTTGTTGCTTACTCTTTTTTTCTTTCTTAAAACTCTTACTGTGTTTTTTCCCTGCATATAGTTGAGGCATCCTAAAAGATGCCTGAGATAAAGCAGAATTCAGCCCATTAACAAGTACTTGCAACAGACTATTAGATTTCTTTTTCAAAGTTTAGAAGAACTAGTTTTTAAATCTTGGCCGTTGCTAAAAATAAAAAAAATTAATAGCAAACATACTAGCCTAACACCAAGAGGTAAGAAGTTGAAGATTTGAAGTAGTTTTCAACCATTTCAAGATGGGGCTAAAGCAAATATTAAAAAAACCCAAATAGTCTTCCATCCAAGTGCATGCAGGCACTCATCCTATGTTTCTGTGCAGCGTTTCTAGGATATCAACATGAAAATGATGAGCTTCTATTGCTTTAGATATAAAGGAAGATTTTGGGTAGTTACATCTTACTCAAACACATCCAGGTTCTGGAGTGAGTGAAATGTTCACATTCTAAGCCATTATATTTCAATAGGAAATGGGGAATTTATGTGGAAACTTGGAGAGTCTTCCTCAATTCAGGGGAAGTAATTATTGCTGTAATGGTGCCGAAGGCTGTTTCTGGCTTCTATCTTGCAGGTATTGCCAACTGTTGCTTAAAGACAGGCAAAAGGACTGCTCCATAGCAGATGAGAGAGAAGATCATGCTATGTGCCAACACAGAGGAAAATAACTGAGTTCTTTATGGCTGTTTCTAAAGCCTCTTGATGTATAACTTTTAAATTGTTGCCCACTTTAAGCATACACCTTGTAATTATTGGCCATTTCATTCTTTGATCATTATTTCAGCTTTACTTAATTTTCTTTTCTTCAAATACATTCTTTATGGAGGAACTGATGCCCCTAAACTAACAATTGGGCTCTTAGTCTCCCACTTAAATTTGACTGAATAAGAAGCAGGTAAAACCCTTCTTTATTTCTGTATCCCTGCTCTCCCATCCATGTTCCAAATGGTGTTTTGCTGCCTTTCTCCTTACAGGGGCAGTGCTTAAATCTATCTCTAGCTACTGGGAAAAATGAGCTTTCTGTGGCTGTGTTCTCTCTCTGTGTCTCTCCCTCTCTCCCTCCCTCTCTCTCTGCCACCCTCTCGTCTCTCTCTCTCTCTGGAATATTTTCAAACCGTGCATGAAGTGAACACAGAAAGCCAGAACTCATAGTTCTTCAGGACATCCCTGTTTTCCTCATTGAGAGAGTTTTATTGCAGTTGATAATCCAGGACATTTCTCAAGATGTATTCACGAGTTACTTGTACAGCCAAGTACAATGTTCTTCTCTGTGTTTTCTTTAACCCATCCCTGGTTCCATTGTACATCATTTTCCTTCTGACTGCGGTGGGGCCCCGTATTTCAGGACCTTGTATTGGCAGCAACTGCAACAGAAATCAGTATTAAATTTGAATAGAAATAGTAAGGTTAGAAAGTCCTGTTACAGTAGCAAAATGTAGCACTTTAACAACCCTGCCAAGGGGGACCAAGTAATCATTTTAGCTGGAATCTTGTCTTTAATGGAAGCCAGTGCATGTTCCCTGCAAGTTACTTGCCAGTGTCCCTGCTCTCAACTTCTGGTCAACTTACATCTTGAAGAATAATGATTTTGGCAAGGAAAATAGAAAAGCATTATGTGGAGGAAAAGATGAGCTAGACGTCATGGTGTTACATCCAAGTCATCCTGTACAAATCACACAGTTTAAGATTCCCATATTTCCTGCTTACTGATAGAGATAATCTTTCTTCTCCATTGTCCTGGGACCATTTGGCATAGTTAGAGTTTAAGGAAAGTATGTCCCTTCTTTACTTTTTTTTTTTTTTTCAAATCAAAAAGGGGGGGGAAAGGACATTTTCTCTTTGACTCCTGCTCAAGGTGCACATACATCCTGAAGCTTACAAATACAGTTTGTCATGGCCTTTTTTTTTCTTTTTTTTTCTATTTTTTTTTTTTTTTTTTTTTTTTTTGCTAGTTAAAGTGTTACATCTCTAGATATTTTTGTTATCCATGCTATACCCCTAATGGATACAGGAATTCTCTGTCCCTGGAAACACTTGTCTACAGTGAAGATCACAAAGTTTGTACCAAGCAGAATGGAGGAGCCTACTTGCTGTTTCTGAGGGAAGAAACAACATCATTATTAAGTAAAATGTAATGAGATTTGGAAGAGTAGAATCACAGTGCTTTAATTTATTCAAAAACAAGTTGTAGGAAGAGACTGTATCTTTCTCTAGAATGTTATGATCAGCCTGGCAAATGAGAAGAATCAGCTGAACAGGTCAAAAGGAAAGCCACTGAGTTCAAGTGGTGTTGATGGGAACAAAATAATGGAATCATAAAAATTGCTGGGAATTATAACTTGTAGTTGTCTTGAAGAGTATGCAAATATGGGTCAAGTTCTTGGCTTGTTTACACCTTGCATCCCATTGGAGACCAAGGGCACCTTTGAAATGCTAAGAAAATCCTACTGAAGTCAGATATGTTTTTCTATGAGTAAGCAAAGAATTTGGCCAGAGGCAGCAAACTTGTAAATATTTCTTAGCATTGTGGTAGTGCAAATGTTTTCTGGTTGCCTCAGTCACAAATACATACTACACTTTAAAGAAAATTACATTTGAGCAGTATTCCTAAATGTTTTTTCTGCAATGTCTGAGAGTCAGTGCTATCTATACCTGATCAGCTACAATTTGGTGATCTACCAGTGGATGTTTGCTAAGGTACAGAAAGAGTTCTTGTGGTGAAACTTGTATTTTGCAGGTTCAATATTGTGTTACATTCACCCAAAGGCAGGAGACATTTAGAAGCACTGAAGTATAGCGAATTTTGTTGTAGTCTGATAGAGTTTTTGTTGGAATTTGTTGCTGTTGTTGTTGTTGTTGTTGTTTTTATTTTTTTTTTCTTTCAGCTCACTGCTTCACCCCAATCCTCTGCCCCTGAAAAAAACCCCACAAAGAACCAAAATCAATCCTGTCTTGTCCTCTTGGATCGTGTTTCTCCTTTCCCATTTGTAGTTTTAGTGCCGCACACTAAAAGAATTGCTGCTTTCTCTATAACTAAGCAGTCCTACCATACCACTATACATATGAAATTCTATAATGCTTTCATTGATGGACAAATACTGGGTTTTGGAGAAGGACATGAAAAAGCTCTTGGGGATCAAGCTTTCTTTGCTGCTGCTCAGTATAGTGGATGGAGGTCACAGCATATAAAATTATTATCTCTTCTGGAATCTCTCCTGTGCCAGACAATGAAACAATGAAAATAAAACCCCAATTTCTGCATAACCTGGTTACTTTAAAGGAAACTGTTGGTCCAAAAATCAAACTGATCTTGAAAACAGGACACTTAGGTTCTGTTTGTTACCCTTCCAATACTGTTTTAGATAGGAGTAGTTTTATGGTTTCTAATTCTCATTCTTTGTTTGGAGTTAGGAGAAAGAGGACTCCTTTAATCATGACCTGAGACTAAATTCATTGATATTAGTAAAGCATTTACTGATCCTTGGTAAGGAGGGTCAAGGAGTAAGGTAATTTGAATGGTTATCAAATATGAATTGATGAATGTCTTTGGCTGTTGAGACATCTCCTGCCTGTTGTAAATGGGAGTCAGAAAAAAAACCCCAAAACATTATACCATGCAGTGACAACTCTGTTTCTACCTCTATGACAGAGAGTGAATAAGAAGGTATTAGGTGAGATTTTGCAGTCTGTGCTCTGCAAAAGGTCATTTTTTATGATTATAATGGTGCATTCTGACCTCCACCTAACAGGAATATCTTTCTGTTAGGTGCTGGGTAGCATAACCTGTACATTTATCCATATAGCATGAAATTTAGAGCCAAATTTTTGTATGAAACAAATCATCACCTGGACACTAAAGAAAGCAATACTTGCAGAAGGCTTTTAGTACTGATGTGGGGAGGAAGAATGGCCTTTTGCAAGGGTGTCTAATGCAGAAGAAGGAAGTACAAGCCATTTTTCTATACCTGGTTTTTCTTCTGCCATCTTTTGGAGTCTTTAGATTCTTGGAATGGATGACCTTATGGCATAAGCCCCTGTCTGTAACCAATAAACAGCAGTGCTCATCTGGTGTGGTGAATTCAGTGCCTTGTACTTTGTATGGTTTGAGATAGTTCATCCCATTATCCATTAGTTCATTGTGATACCATTCTGGGTGGTCCAGTGTTAGCAATGTTTTGGGAAGGTGTTGCTATGGCTATGTGATCGTAATCAATGGATTCAAAGGCAAACTCACCCCCTCTGAGGTGAATATGGTACAACTGAGAATGCAGAGCAAGCATAGGATATTTGGGGGGAGAGAATTTTTGATGCTTTCTCTGGGCCTCATGCCATAGAAGATGTTCCCAGTGCAGATTTGACTATTATTCTTTGTAGCTAAACTCCGGTGAGGAGTTAAAGGAGAAGCTATCACTAATTCAAGGACCATTCAGTATAAACAAAATGAGGATCTGATACAGAATTTGTGCAAACAGGACTAACTTAGGAAGTAAAAGCAGGGCTGGAGTTCTCTTTTATGCATGAGATATTACTACTGTTTTACTGCTTGGAGGGGAAAAGGTCTAGTGCTTGGAGCCTTGTCCAAGTGGGAATTCAGGCTGGACAAGGCATTACTGAGTTCCCCAAACACTTAGCTAGGAAGAGCTAGCTGTCCTGGTGTGTAACTGTTTCAGTGCACTGCTTTGGTGGGAGGGAGGGTTAAGCTCCAATGTAAACACTCGAGCTTTGTTTCTTGGGAAAAATGTGTTTCATTCATTACTGAATTGCAATTTACCCCTAAGCTCAGGAGAAAAGTGGAAGTGAATAGTGTGTCTCATTTTTCAGGGCTGAAGGCAGACATGCCACAAATGGATCTCTATCCTATCTCCTCAAACATACAGCCCTCTCTCTGACTGTAGGAGCCAGGGACAAATGAAGCCTGAGCAGTGTGGCTCTGGAATGTGCAACAGGGCAATGGCATACACACACATGCATGTCTCCATACAGGGATAACTCAAGATGGAATGTTGCCTCTGCTTTATCTGCCTGTTCTTTTGAAAGACTGATGTTCTTCCATCAGGCAAAGACGGTGGTCAGAGATGACAGGATACAGGGAAACGGTGAGATCTTCTGCTTGTCTTTGAAGCTGTACCCATTCTGCTGGTGACACTGTGTACTTGTACTGTGCCTGTCTGGTAGTTTTAGGATATCTGCAGGAATGAGCTTTTGAATTTTCTATATATCTGTCAATAGTGGTCAAGCCAGAATTTCAGTGGTTAGCATGAAAGCATATGAAAGGCAATGAACTGCTGTAATACTTCAACTTGCACTCGTGCAGAGGAATCTACCAGAGGAGTGTGTGTGGGATGCCTTGTGTAGAGAGGCTAGAAAGTAATTAAATAAGGCATGTTCTCATTTGAAAACTTAAAGAAATATAAGGAAGAGCACCAGATGTTGTTTCTGCTAACACATGCTGAACAACAGTGAATCCAACTGCAGCTTTGCTAATGCCATCTGCCATTGCATTTTAAGAAATTAAAGGGTCCTGGACTACCATAGTTCTTCCAGCACATGTAATCTGAGAGGAAAAATAATTCCTGTTTACTCAGTCAGTGCATGGACCCCTGGTGCACCTATTTTTGCCTGTGTCTCTACTCTTACACCATCATTTAGCACTGTTTTTTGGACAGCTTATTCTATTTGCTCTTCTCTGCAAAATCTCAGTTCATAAAACAAGCTGAAGAATGTTAACAAGGGATGCTTCTCTGACAGCTGTGTGATATGCTGCTATCTTGTATATGAAGAATATGCATGGTGTCCTCCAAGGTTTTTGCAGACACAACTCATGTGCCTTGTGAGGACACAAGGGAATTATGTTATAAGCCCACTTTCCATGAAAAGTAGGATCTAAGTCCAGTCATAACTTCTGTTTTGTTGGATTTATGCTCCTTTCTGATTTACACTCCCATAATAACTGAAGAAGATCTTGACTGGAAATTTTGGTCTAAGCAGTTCTGGGATGCCACTAAAGGAGTTGTAGACTGAGAAGAGAGGGAGGCAAATATATGGTAGTATGGAAAAACACATTTTGGTTTTAACACACTGAGTTTGTTTTGAAATTTGAAGAAACTATTTTGAGAGTACCAATAGGTGTGTTCTTGAGTGTACTCTGTTCAGACCTAGACAAATGTGACACTAATTGGAAAGCACTGGTAGGTGTTCTGGGTGCTATATAAACATGCATTAGAATAACTCTTCTAGTGATTTTGTGTGAACCTAGGAATCACAAAATTTTTCCCTCCGATGTTACAGAAAGTTGGGGTTGGATAGTCCTTGTTTAGGCAGCTGGAGAGAAGTGCACGTGGCTTTGGCACATCCATGTAAGATGGATCTTACAGTGCTGCTGGCCATGGAAATTTCTGTGGGTAAATAAGATTTCTGTCTGGAGGGCTGTCCATATGGCCCCTTTCATCAGCACTAATTCCACTTAGATTAACTGCACAGCACAAATATGGGTCAAAGCCTGGATTGTTGGGAGAATGTGTTCTCGCTTGCAAACTGCTTCCCACAGAAGTACTTGTTGGCAGCTGAGATCATAATGCTCACACTCCTCACAATAACCCACTTTGAAATGTATTTAGACAGGGGTCTTGGCAGTCTGCTTGCTGCTTTTCCATACAAAGTGCAGGCCTTGGTTTGTAATCCCACTCAGTGTGTCAAGGCATTAGCTGTGGGCCGCTGTCTTCTCTGACTTTGTCTAGCACAAGGCAGGGCATCTGTGCTTGGACTAGCAATACTGACCACTTCAGGTAATGTCTTTCTCCTCAGCCTTTAGCAAGAGGAGAGAAAGTACTCTGCTCTTGGAAGTACTGCTTTGTTTGCTACAGAATTAAACCTGCTGGGTTGTTCCTGTGAACACTATGTCCTGACTGCAGGTTGGGAAAGGAGATCAAGAGACCCAAGGGGAAGAAGGAACAGATCTCATGGTGTCTCTGGCTCACATGTGTCCGTGGTAACACTGAAAATTGCTTCTCGCTTTTCTTTCTCCTTTGTCTACTCTACTGGTGGCAAAGCTCATGCGTTGCAGACAGTCACTCCTAAAGCTGTAGCTAGTTCTGTTGTTTCCCATTGTGCCAGGACACCTTGTGGGGGATTTATAGAACTTAGCCATAAATGGCCTGCTTCATAAAGTCAGGATCAAACTTACCATGTGAATAAACTTTGTTTCTTGCATCTGAGGTGATTTTGAACACTAAGTTCCTACTGATACATTATTAAGTTTTTCCCAAGTCCACTCATTCACAAAGAGAAATGCCTTTCACCTAGACCTGGAAGTGCATTAAGCACAGGCTAGCCTAAGCAATGAGAAATACAGGTTAAAGACCAGAACCTGCCCACACTGGTGTGAGTACAGAAGATTATTTCAGTGCCAGTAGCCTTCCCATGTTTGTCACCGCTCTCTTTCCTTCTGCTCTAGACAGACAAACTATTGACAAATGATTAGGAAATAAGTCGTCACAACAGAGAAAACTGTCCCTTTAGATCCTGAGGGAGGACTGCAAGGACTTGCAAGTAACATAAGTGTGGTTTTGATGTTCAGAGACTTAGTTTGGTTAGGAGATTTGCATACCTCTTTCTGAGGCTAATACTGCAATACAGAAATAGGGGATGCAGTGAAACTTTATTCACTGGAGCTAAGGCCCTCGAGGGTACTGAACCCAAGGCAAGTGTTTGCTTCTTCCCTCTGCAATGACTTGAATTTTAGACAACTTTTGCAATCACATTCTGCATGCATGTATAGTGCCCCCCTCATCCACCTTTGTAGATTAAAAACATTTTGTAGATTAAAGTATTTATCAAGCACCTTAAAATTAAAGTGGACAGAGCAAAGGTAGGTGCAGTTTTGAGTAGATGGTAAATCCCTCACCTTTTTCCTGGCCTTATGGTCTTATGCCAGTGTGAAGCATCCTCCCACCCACTTAGTAACACAAGGCAGGGTGTTCACTGTGAAAGTACACAGGCTTCAGTGTGCATCCTAACTTTAAGCAGTGCAGACAGAAATCAACATACCTGGGGAAATTTTGTTTATTTATTTTAATACATTCATAAATGATGATAGCTGCTTGTGCTGCACAAAGTCATGCTTGCAAAGGCATTCCTGGCACTTGTAAGAAATTTGATGCAGAGAGTTGTTCTAAAACTCTGAATGGTTTGCACAGCCTAGAAGATGAACAGTCTTATAAAATGATGTATTTCCTATGAATGATTGTAAAACACTTTATGATCATTAAATAACAAATATTTTTGGGCCAGATTGTTTTGCTTTCTTTATGAGAGTGTACTTTTCTGGAAGCCTTTTACTGCTGGTTTTTTTGGGGTTTTTTTTGAGACCACCATACTAGGAACTTTCTTTAGTATTTTCCCATTTCTTTCTCTTCTAAATGCAGGGAGTACAAAATATTCTTCTGGCATTCGAGCTGCAGTTATTTTGAGTGGCTACAAACAGAGGGAAATGTGTTTCTGTGGTAGTTACTGCAGAGAAAGAATTTTGCTGAAATGTCTCTCCCCCACTGCCCTTTGGTGGCTGCAGAAAAGAAGCCAGTGTTTGAGGCCCCAGCTCTGTGCATCTGCTGGATCAGTTTAAGGCCAATTTCCCCCCCTCCCCCTGCCCCTCTTTCCATTAGCAAACTAGATATAAAACAGAAGCCATTGGATAAATAGGAAAAATGTGTAGCAGAGGAAGCCCTTGTGATTAGGGAGCTGTTAACCAGTTATTTCATGTCCGGCTTTCAGTGTATTTATAAAAATGATGCTATTCAGTGACACGTCGAATTACTATAAATGGTATTGGCTCGGTTGCTTTCTCATGGAAGCCAACTTGCAATTTATTTTTAACTTGGGCCCACTGATTATTTTTAAAGTTAGTGTAGTATTTGTTAAAGATGCTAAAGTGGCAGGCAAAGTGTGGGCAATATACATCAAATTTGCTCACAGCCTGTCTTGCCAGTGCACTCCAAAGTCCTGTGAAACCTCGTTAGGAGAGAACAGCTCGGTCAGTGCCTGTCCATTTGCTGTTCTGGGGAGAGGGCTGATTGATGTGATTTGTGGCAGCTGCAGTGCTTAGTTTTGTGATGTGGAAGCTTGTCCATTAGGAGCTGGCCCAAGACCCACTAAACCCCTCCTCCCTCCCTTTTTTTCCATTGATCGCCAGCAGCCGTCACATCATTACATGCATTTATAATGTCCTCGTCGAGACTTCACTGTGTGCACATGGTTTAAATCAACAGCTTCCCAAACAGGGAGAGCAAAAGTACCAGAACTCCCTACCTGCCTCCAACAATGTGCTTGTAAACTTTGGGGACAGAGAGAAAGAAAAACACAGCTTGTGGAGAAGTGCCAGGAGGTTCTGAGTCTGCGGCTCACACTATGCTTTGGACAAAGAGGTGAGCCTTGCATCATGGTCTAAATGTGGTGAGGCTTAGGCTTCCACATAATTCTTCTGGAACAAATTTCATAGGACAGAAAATCATTGGGACCTGAGGCAGATTCTCAAAGCTGTCATCATACTAAGGAATCTCTCAGGTCTGGCCCGCTGGGTGCATGGTGGCTAATATCTGATACCCAGAAGAGTGGAAGGAGATCATTGCAAGCCTGGAACATGGGTCTTAGCTCCCTTGCTTTATTTAGGGAGTAGATTGCAGTTCTTATCCCACTTTCTGGAGTTTCCAGAGTCTTCAGAGCTATCAGTCTTGTAGATGACATACCTGTGGGACTAAAGCATTTACAAAACTGCTTTAAAGACAGCTCTGGCCTGGGTTGTGACTTGAAGACGAGACTCTTATGCAAATTCTAGGGAGCCATTTCCATGCTAATTCAATCCCAAAGAGCAAGCAGTCATTCCAACAGCACAATCTTATGGTTTCCAGTTATACTCCCCCAAGAATCAGTGTCTAAACAGTAACTACTTTGCATAAAATGGCAACATATGAAGTCTAGATTGAACAGACACTTCAATGAAATATTTAGTAGAGTTTTTTTACACTGGGACAAAAAGAATATGCAAGCTTGGTATATCTTTTCCTTCTTTGTTTTCTCTGATTCTGAGAGATCCGGTGCATCATAGAAAATGTTGCTTTCAAAGCATTCAGGCTGTCCTTGGTAGCCATCCAGTTCATGTGTCTTGAGAGATTCTTCTTCATAATATTTACATTTGATATTCTAATTGGAATGGAGAAGACAGCATTTGTTTGTACATTGCTGGGGTGAGAAGTAGAGAGTTTTTAGTCATACCACGGGACAGCCTTTTCGCTAACAGGCTGTTTTCTAGTCTGGAAATTTTATAGCCTACTTTGAAATAAGTGTCTCTTGACTGAGGTTTAATAGCAGATGCATTTGTGATGTCTCCTCTGAATACTCAAGTATTGCTACTTAAGTAGGTGAAATATAATTAAGAATAATTGAAATGAATTAGTTTTGAATCACCTTTGATTTTACTGCTACCATAGTTGACAACAGAATTTAGACCTTGCAACCATTTAACAAAGAAATGGCTTTGCCTTGTTCATATCTCAGTTTCATTATCTGGCTGATACAGCGATGATTGTGTTACTTTGAACTGTTGGACAAAACATAAAATCCTTTTCTGTGATCCATTACCCCTTCCCTGCTTGTTTATTTCCTTACTTGTTAATTCCTTGTTTAGTAACTTAACAATTGTAAAGACTTTTCCCGTGTGCTCGCTGCTTGCAGGGACTATCTCAATAGAAGGTGTCCTCTGATAGGTAATGGAGGTACAAGGAAGAGGAAATAAGATAAAGTAAAAAGTCAGACCATACTTGGTTCAGCATCCTGGTCACAGCCCAGCATGGTTGTGCTGGAATCCTGCTGATGGAATGTCCTGACATTATGGTGTTTATTTCTACCACAGCCCTGAAATGTAAACAGGACATCGTCGATGCTAATTCAGGGGACTGGAAATGACTGAGAATCCTGGACTATTGGGCTATTGGTAGGACACAAGGAAGTGAATTTTACAGGAGATTGGCATATGGCACTAGCAGTGCACATGTCAGAGGAGGTGTTTCCAGGGAGGGTATCTGACGTATGTTTGTGGGGAGGAGCAAAACACAGCAGTAGCGTCAAAAGAAGTCCATCAAAATACGCAGCGAGTTTGTCTTCAGATTGAAATAGATACAGAATAAACAGCAGATTATCATAGTGGGATTTATTTTCCTCTGTACCTTATAATGCAATAGTGAATTCACCTGAGGAATAGGAAAGTAGAAGAGAGGTGGCCAAGTTACACCTCTTGCTCCAGCTCTAGGGCCCAGAGGGCATGGATAGGAGGTAGCACAGTCAGGGAAGTGTTGGCTTAAGTGGTTTAATGCACAAGGAAGTTGGCCGTGCTTCTCTTAGGCAGACCAAAATAGATGAATGGCTATTGAATTCCAGTCATGGCTCCCTCCCCTATGAAATAGAAATGGGCACGTAAAATTTGTGTAGGATGGTGCCTGCTGGGTTGTATTTAGGGAAGAGCAAGATGAGCCATGACAAAGCTATCACCGTGTGCTGTGGGGCACTTGAGATTGATGTTGCTGGGGAGAGGTTGCACCCCATGTTCATCCTGTTAGATGGCACTGACTCTTGCAAGGACCAGCTGCTAATGCCTCCTCTGTGGCACCCCTTGTAGCAGTGGAGACAGAGCTGTGTTGTAATGAATATAAAGAGGGTTACTTATTGAAGTTGCTGAATGCATACAGACCCTGTAATTCACGCTGGCTCTCTGGCTTCCAGACTGGCTGCCTGATGTTGCCACACAAGGTCTCCCTAAGTCTTGCTCTGGCATCTGTAGCAACAAAAGCATTGACTCAAGAGAGACTGAAGTGTTCTGTGCTGCCAGTGTTGTTCACTGGGTTTTTTATAATAACTCTCCACACACTCTGCTGTATGCATTTTACAGCAAGGCATATTTTTGTGTTAGGTATCTTGCAACTGTTTTAACGAGCATCTAACTGGCCTGGTGTTGATTCCTTTTTAGAGAAATGCTTTGAGCCTCTGCTATGCTGCTTGGGCTGGGCTTCCATCCGGATCAGAAATTGGAAATTTATTGCTTGGAACTGGTTTTTAAATGTCAAACTGACACCAGTTTCTTATTACTTACCAAGTCCTGAGGGCAGACTAACATTCCTGACGCTGCTGTAGGTGTTAATGGTTTCATCAGCTCAAGAAGCAGAGCGCCCTGAACTCTGCTCTTGGCAGCTAGTAAAGAAGGGAAACTGACTTTCAAATATTGTTTTTAAAGTTGTTGTGGTTTTTTTATGATGTTTACATTAGCAAACTGGAATTTGAGAGACAGACTTTTTTTTTGTTGACTACTTAGTTCCTAGAAATCAAATTGATAGTAAAGCCTCAGTAGGCTGCTGGAGCTGGTCTTGCCAAGCACCTCTGCACATGCAAGAGAACAAGAATGTGTGAGTGGGCCTACTGTGGGTGCAGGCGTATGAGTTTCATTTACTTGGTATGATTTCTCTGCCTCAATCAGGAAGGATATTATTATGCAGATACCAAGATTTTTTTTCTATATTGCTTTCAGTTGCATGCAAATAGCTCAAAAGCCTTGCTCCAAATTTGGAGAGATTCCAGGATGTGGTTTTTTTGTTTTGTTTTTAGAATAGTTTCTGTCTTGTGCTGTGCAGGAAGATGGCATTGTGAGCAAGGATGAAGATTTAAAATCTGAATTAACTGGCATTACTCTGGGCTCTGGGCTCTACCACATACTTGCTGAATGATCTTAAGCAGACCGTCATTTTCTTCATACCTGTGTTGTGGTATCCTTGTATCCTGCCAGGTTGCCATGAGAAATAACTTCTGTTTTAAGCTTGACTAACTCCTTTGATCTAAGAATGAGCTGTGTTTCAAGTGACCATTGTATATGGGACAGACTGCTGCAGAGGTCATAAATGGAACATTACGGAATTTAACATTCATTAATCCCATGTATTGATGGATGAGACTCAAAAGCTTATCCTGTAATTATTTATAGAGGTGCTTAAAAGGTGACTTGTTGATCACTATTTATAATTAGCTATACAGAGAACATTTGGCAATAGCATTTTCAATCTAGAAAAAGTAAATCGAGGCCCAGACTCTGGGAATTGAAACTTGGCAGATGAAACAATTTCTAAAGTGAGAGGGAGTTTACTGAGAGTTGTGGTAGATTTTCTACTGCTGGAAATCTTTAAATCAAATGAAATGCCTATTGAAAAGTTATATTCTACTTCAGGCAGGAATTAATTTATAGCAATGTTGTGGCTTGTGCTATGTATGAGGTCAGACTAGCTGATTGGTAAAACCCTTTCAGCTTTATAGTTCATAAGATTTTTTTTATCAGATTGGTGAGTGTAAGTCTCACTGAGGCCAGTGGAAGCCAAATAAACCTGAGGCCAGGGTTTTATGCTGTCGCCTTTCACATCCTTCATGCTTCCAGCCTGTACTCACTTGTTGCCTAGCTAACATACAGAAATATCTTCCTGTTTTGCTTTTATCTCCTTAGCACTGCATGATTGTCACTCAGCTTGCTACCAATCTGCAGTACTTTCCACAAATGTCTTAAAATTATGGGACGTTTCTTTTTTTTTTGTTTTGAAAAATGAAAAAGACTGAGCAGATCTAAAAGCAGCACATTACATTGTGGACACAACTGGTAATTCCTGCTCTGCTATCCCTTTGGCAATCACTGATACAGAGCAATTATTTGTATTTACATTTTTTTTTTTTCTCCCCAAGCACTGTAGCGTACAAAACTGCTCAGCAAAAGAAAGGATTCTTGGCTGCTGAATTACTCTCCATGTTATGGCAGAGAGAGAGATTTGCTTTTAATGTCCCACCTGTATCTTTTGGTACAAGGCAGTGAGCCCAGTGGGTTTTGTTCATTCTGTCTCCTACTGTGTGCTGTGCTACCTGTTGAGAGTGGAGGACACAGCTCAGGGGTAAAAGAGAACTTCCATGTCCTGACCAAACTACCAGCTCAATTATTGCTGTTGCTGAAGGATTGCTGCTGGTGGTAGCCCAGAGGTTTGGAGAGGACTTGACTGAATGTTCACAAAAGACAAAGTCTCGGTAACTGTTCATCTCCCTTACTGACACTGGTGGTTAGACTTTCAAAAGAGCTCGGTGTGTCTCATGCAAATTTTTCCATTGAGATTTTCCCATTGAAAAGGTCTGCACTCAGAATTGCCAAATTTTGGAGAAAACACAGATTTTTCTCAAATGTTTCCACATTCTTATGAGAGCTGGGTATTTCAAAATGTGTGATAAATCATGCCAGAAATGTGTATTTATTTGTAGCTATTTCTTCCTCTTTTTTTTATGCTGTTGAATGCTATGCAATCAATGGTGATAGATTTTTTCTAAATTATTTTCTTTATTGTATTAATTTTTTTTCAGTAGAAGGGGAAATATTGCTGAAAGGGAAAATATCTTTGTTGTTCCCTTTCTTTAAAAAAATACCTTAAAAGACAACCCCAACACTAGAATAGATTGCACTTTCTTTCAAAATGACTTTTTCTTCTTTTTCAAGCCTGTTCTTTTCCTTTTTAACTAGGTCTGTTCAATAAGCTGCGCTACTTTGGATTTTTGCTTCCTCTTCATTGAAATGGAAGCTGGTTAGTTTTGTGAAAATTTTTTCTTGAGGGTTAAGAGCCAAAGCCTCTTTAAATTCTAATTATAGAAATTCAGTATGTCTTGTGCACACATGGCAAGTGAAGTTTGAAGATTGTATAATTTGTATAGTTAGAAGTATGTATAATTCTCTTTTTGCAAGCAACAGTGGTGAAGAGTGTTAGGCTGCAGAACAGACTGATAAGTGCATTTAGAGAAAGGATGTCCTGCATGTCCTCTAAATAGTAGAGTGTTCCTTTTACGGCATACAGTTGAATGGAAAAAGTATCAACTAATTGAGATGTTCTCTTCAATTAATCCTCATCTTGAATGAATGCCTTGAAGGGACACACATGTCTTTAAGAGGTCAGGCTGGCTGTCTTTGCAGACATCACTGCAGGCCAGCCTTTAGAACTGTTATAGTGGATTCTTCTTAGTCCTCAAAGAGTAACTCCATGAAACTTGGCTGTAGCTGGATAAGCTCAGCTGCTGCGTGTGATAGGCCTGGCCCCAACGGATGCTGGGCAATTTTGCTGGAAGTAATCTCACTCTCAGCATCTCCTGGGTACAGGCTAGCAGGTGAGTGTCCTGAAGGGACCAAGCAGCTGTGTGGTAAAGATTGCCTGAAGAGAGAGTACCCTGGGGACTGCGCTGTTTTTCTGGTGTAGGGTTGGCACACAGTTCTAGTTTAGGACAACCCTAAATGTGAGGGTTGCTTTTGGTTTTCCCCCGGGTTTTTTCAGTCTTCTGAGATAAAAATCAAGCTGTCTTCGGGGGAAACCCTTCTGATTTTGAAGCAGTGTGAAAAAGACCTCACACAAGGACTCTGTTGGAGGCTTATCTGATAGATAATGTGTGCAGTGCTGGAGGGCAGCAAGTCAGGGCCAGGTGTACTCCCTTTTGGCACATGGTGTTTTGGTGAACAGGAGAGTGTGTTTGATTTCAGGGGAGGAGCTTCTTCTGTAGCATTGGTGCATTACTGTGGGAGTTAATAACCTTTCCTTCAGACCTGGCTGGGAGGAGGTGTGCAGTACCTGGTGTGCTTTGGGAGAGCCACAGGCAAGAGACTGTAGTTAGAAAGTGGTACAGGATGGAGAGTGCGAACGACTGAAGATGAGCTGCTGGCTACTGGATAACTCTCACTTTCAGCATCGTGGCCTCTCTAGCCAGGTCTCTGTGGAGACAGTCCCTGGGACATAAACTGTCAGATGTTTGGGGAGCTATATGCTGCAGAGCAGGAAATCATTCAAATTCCTTATCTTCCACACAACAGGCTCAGGAGAAGTCCTGCCAAGACAGCTTGCACCAGAGCCTCAGGGAACAGGGCTCGACCTCTGAGAAAGGAGTTTTCTGGGGCTTTGCTTGCAAAAATTGAATTCAGTTACTTTCTAAGCATTTCCCTTGAAAAGCTTCTGAAGGGCAAATACTAGGTGGTAGTGGTTAGCAGTCCTACTGTGGCTAAAATCCCATGCCATTCCCACAGAAATCAGTGGTCAAGCATCCGCTGACTTCATTGGAAGCAGCTGAGACATGCAAAGGGAAAAGATTCTGTAAAGCCCTAAACTTCTGGAGAATTTAAATCAAACAGAAGATTTAATTTTGTTTTGTTTTGTTTGGATCATCACCAGTTACAAAGACTTATTCTCAAGCAGGGGAATAATAAGATTGTAGACTAGAATGTCCAGGGAATGTCTTGGAGCAAGCCAGTGCAACAGCAATGGCTATTACCTTACCTGGTATGGGAATCAGTAGATGTACAAGTCCACTCTGTCTGTCACTGTCACCACCTGTGTTAATGCAGGGACAGGATCTATGTTGTGGATAGGACTGGAACTGCGAAGCAGTAGTTTGATAAGCATTACCAGTCAAGAGCTTTTCTTTAAGGCTGCTTCTACTGGTATTAAATTGTTTGGGGATTCACAACTTCTAATGTTAATGGCAAAATCGTGCTGTCATTAATATATCATTTTGAGGAAGGTCAGGGCAGTGCAGTAACAATTTGTGAAGACCTTCTGCAAATATGAGGAGTCTTTTTTTGGCTGACTGATGCCCTGTCTATGAATTTTTGTGCTGTGAGAACATATAATGGGTTTGCCTATGGGAAAATGTACTGGTATTTTTATTTCTAACACATCTCTTCTATGCATGGTTCTTTGTTCTGCAGCTTGTTCATGTCTGTCATTAGCAGACATTGGCACAAGAGAGAATTTCTGCAATATTCTGTTGTCATGCAAGCAGTCTACATCTGTACACAGGAGCAAATTCCCTAAACAATTGCATAGAGCTGTAAATGTCGGTAAGAGGGTTTATCTGGTAAAGAAGCCTTTTGGGAAATCTGACAATTTGCTTCAGAAAGGTGCACTCTTTTCAGTGGTGCCCAGTGACAGGATGAGGCAATGAGCATAAATCGAAGCACTGGGAACTCCGTCTGAACACAAGGAACTTTTTTCCTGTGGAGGTGTCTGAACAGTGGTCCCAAGCAATTTGCCCTAGCTGACCCTGCTTGAGCAAGGAGACTGGATAAGATGCTCTTGAGAGGCTCCTTTCAACTGCTGAGATCAGTATTGCAGCATCTTCTTAGGAACTGGCTACCTGCCTGGCCCAGCCTTACAGCGAAAGGAGCAGCAGGAGTCATGAGTTTGTATTGCTATATCTAGACTGTGGACCACTTCCCTTGTGAGTTTTCCCTTTCCTCAGCTTCACAAGGTGTGTGGTGTGTGTCTCTTGGCTTTTGACCATGTGAAAGTTTTCAGCATGTGGCTTCTGGGGCCAGGAAGTTGGGTCTTCCTTCAAAAGAATTCTTGGTAGTACACATTGCTTCTGTGTTTCCTCTTTAATCCCTCTTGCAGATGGCAACTTAATGTTTTTCTAAAAGGGGATATTTTGACTGGTTATTTCACACTTTCTGTCTCTTCCTCTCCTTTTTTTCCCCTCTGTGATTTGCTCAGAACTCATTTATCTGCTTCTAAAGCAAAGGTGGGTCATGACTCACCCAGCTGCTACCCTGCTCCAAGAGTTGTTTGGTTTGCCTCTTAAAGAAAACCTGCCATCTTAAAGAAAATTTGCAAGATCTTTATTGTTCATTTGGAAGTAGTTTGCAAAGAAAAAAAACTCTTTATAAGTGTGTGAAAGAAGCACTGTTTCTTAAGAAAGACAGACACATCAATTTCCTTTAGTGAGGTGAAGGCAACGTTTTCTTTATCTTCTCTTCAACCTTCCCCTTCCCTCCCCCAACCCCATTTCTTCCATGTATTTCATAGAGATTGGCCTCTACTACCTGGTAAAAGAATGTGCATGTGTAAATTTTGATACCTTTCAGATATGGACAGAATAAAATGTGTTGTTTGGGATTTTAATGTCCTGTTACTGGAAAAACATGGATTGACATACTGGAGCCTTGTGAGATGGGGCTCTGTGAGGGATGTAATACTGGAAAGAGCCCTGACCTTTGTCTCATCCACCTCAGGCTTTGAGGAGTCCAAGATGCTCCAGCTATACTGCTGAGCTTGTTTCAAAACTCTCAAGTTTCAATCCCACCAACTTTTGGATCTTATGAGCTAAAGCAGTTAGTCACCTTAGCAGCCTTGTACAGATCCCCTCCTCACTTGGGAGTACTTGGGAAACTACACTGATGAAGGAAGGTGGAACACAGCCAAGCAGGAGAGGATTCAGTACAGAGGGATGTACATACACATCATTATTCTTTTCTGCATGGGGTAAATTCTATTTTCTTTAAGGAGTGTTGAGATGCAGGTGGTATGGAAAGGGAAAAAGAGGCCTGCACCTTTGAGATGGACTTGTTTAAGGAAAATATTAGCACTTTGACCCTAGTGGAGTTGCGCATCCAAAATGCTGGAGGAGAGCCATAAAACAAACCAGCATAAAATAAACTTGCTGTACATATTTTCGTACTTACATCCCAAGCTACTTTTGGTGTGTTTATCAAAATATTGTGGGCTTTTGGGTCTGCCTGATGGTGGGAACGAGAACAAGGAAGTGAGGAAAAAAAAAAAAAAATGTGTATATATATGGACCATAATAAAGCTTTAAGTCCTCTATCTTTAAATCTCCTTACTGAAGTGCTTCCTTGGCTAGAAGAAGATAGGAAAGAAGTGTTGCAAAAACCTGTGCTCTCAATGTTCTGATAAAACTAGAGGAAGGGAATTTCTTCTCTCTGAATATTTTCAAGCTGGAATGCAAACCCTTTTGCTTTATCTAGAGGGGACAGATAACTTGAACTAAGGTGGAATTTTTGCTACAATGGCAGTCAGTGAAGTTTGACAGAGGGGGCAGGAGTCTGGACTGAAGCTGATCCATTATTTTTGGATAGCGAAAGAAGACTTCCATGGAATTTGTCTATTTTACTCTTTTAGAACTGCATTGGGGGTGATGTGTGTTTGGCTTTGAAAGCCTGGACACGTTTACTGTGAAGAAATCCCTTGTACTGAAAACTAGGGATATGTTACCAAAACAGTGAAAGAAGCTTTTGACTCATATTTCAGTAGTTGAAATATATGTTCTACTATCCAAAAGTGCTATCCATTTTTAACGTTGTGAGACCTCAACTGACCAGCAGAATAGGAGAACATTGTTTTACTGTTCACCAATAGTCTGACAGTGCCTTAGGGCAGGAATGCTTGCGTAGTGTTTGTGGATGGCTGATGCTAAACATCTGATATGGCTATTGAGCAGCTCCTGAGTGTTAGTGTGCTGGCATTATCTCATTTCCACTGGGTTGTCCCAGAAGTGACAGGCAGCTGAGAACCAAAGCTACAGCTAGTGAAGACAACCTACAAATAGAAAGAAGAAAATAATATAAAATGTTTCTTCAAAGCCAACTAAGAGGCATGCAGCTCAGTGACATATCCCAACAACTCTTTCCATCACGGGAGTTGGGGAAAGTCTGCCTTCTCCTGTCTGTCTTGTGTTAGTTATCCCCTCCAGAGCCAGTGCTCCTTATCTACTGCTGCTCTGTGATAACACTGGAAACCCACATCTAGGTCTTTGCTGGCAGTGGTGATGGGAGTGCAGAATGGAGGGAGCTGAAAGTTGTTACAGAGCAGTCCCTGGTGCTCAGCTGTGCACTCTGGCACTGATTGGTACAGGTGTGGAAGCTCTGCTCGGAGCCAAGAGAGAGAAAACTTTGATTTTGTGCACAGCTCTAAAGCAGCTTCTGCTTTGTGGTGTCAGAAGCAGTGACAACTCTGCCCTCAATCTCTTTCTAATTTGAAGCAAACTGGTTGAGCTGTTACACAGATGGAAAAGTACTCCTGGGTAAGGAAAACATAAGGGAAAACATAGAAGTACAGTTGAAACATAAAACTACTGCTTACATATAGAATACATTGCTTTTTTGAATCTGTAGTTAGGAGACTTTCAGAGTTAGGACTAAGGTTAAAAACTGGCCCTTACTGAAGTTTGTGTATGACTTGGAATACATTCCCCAGGAGTCAGGAAATGATGATTTAGATGCTCTGGGTGCTTTGGATTGACTTTGCTAAATTCAGCTCAAAAGTGCTTTGGAGGAAATAAAATATTTTGGGAAGCTAAAAAAAAAATAAATCTTGGGTGCCCATCTGGCACAATTTCACGTTTCACCAGAAATTAACTGAGTCTGAGGTCTGCTTGGAAGAGTTGATCTCTTGTTCTACGAGGTTATGTGTTTCCATCAGAATTAATAGGAGTCTGTTACACCCATGAAGAGGAAACGGTATAGGGAGTGTATGTTGTTCACTCATCTCGGGAATGAAAGGCTCTTGTAAAGTCTCTGTAACCTAACTTGAATAGTATGTTCACCCTGAAATTACTGCCTTGATAAGATGAACAGATTTTTGAGTATGCCTTCCAAAGGCCTTTTGAAGAGCAGGATAAAATGCTTCTCTGTTTTGGGTTTTTTCTTTTACCCTTTTCTTTATTTTTCTGCTGACTTTGCCTACATAAATATGATTTTTGGGGGATTCCTTAGCAGAAAATGTCTGAAATACTTGCTTTACACAATATAAACACCTTAGTATCTGATAAGAAAGAGATTTCCTCTGGAGTAACCTCAGCCTAAATATTTTAAGAACTGAGTACAAAGACATGAATTTATTTTCTTGACTGAACCATTGGCTTGTTGATCTGCTGGCGTTACCTCCACACCAAGGTCCTTCCACAGCATGCAACCTGCTATAGTACACCCACAGAGCACAGCACCCTTCCAGCTAGAAAGATGATCTTTCCTCTTGCCTTATTCTCTATTTCTCTTGATAAGTGGTTTCTCCTCTCTTCAGTTATTTAGTAACTCAAGCTCAAGTTTTGGTCCTCAGAGGCGCTCCCTCCAACCTTAGAGAAATGCTTTCTTTGGTCCCGAGTGGATGGTTCGAAGGTGCAGAGAGAGCTCATTTTCAAGATACTCTGAGTGTTGGCTTCTCTCCATCAAATGAACAAGGCCTAACTCCTTCTCTAGGTGAATGTAGTCACAGTATTAAAGTGGGGGTTTGGGGTTTTATTTTGTTTTCACTGGGACATCCTCTTTCACACAGAGGTTTCTGAGGTGCCATGAAAATCACTCCCTTAAAGGGCACTTCTACTGTGAACAGCTTTCAGGGAAGTGGATGACTTGGAGGTCACATGCTGGGATCTGATGATTGTGAAGTGTTCACCATGTCATCACAATATTGCAATTTAAGTGGAGGTGAACTCCACCTGTAGGAGTATTCTGGTAGATACAGGAAATGTGTCCCACAGTATTGATGTGGATATGAAATGTGCTGTGGGAATTAAGAAGAGTTAATGCTGCTGTTGGTAGGCCCTGTAGGAGATGAATTGTTTCCTTATCATGCATGACCTCCTAAAAATGTAGAAAATTTTTGCCTGTGTTTGAGATCTCAGCATGAACAGGATAGTATAAGACCTTGTGGACTTGCTCCTGTCTAAAGAAATGTTTTTCTTCTTGCAAACAAAACAACGTTCCTTAAGATTACTTCCCACACCAACCCCCTTCTCTAGACGTGCATTTCTTAATTTGTTTAATTCTGGGGTTATCCCAGTGGAGCTTTTTTATGATTAATAGCTGATGACACTGTAAACCCAGCAGTAAGAACATTTCCTGGGCAGTAGCCATGCTTCTTACAGGCTGTGTTAGGCTGTTGTTAGGGTATGGACAGAAAAAGCACTAGGGAAGGGTTCACCTATAAGAGTATCTCATCAGTACAGACTCAATGTTTGCTTTATACATCTGCTAGTTTATCTTTTCAGGCATTTGGAGATAGAGACACTTCTCTGTACAATTTTATCTGTTTTAAGCATTCACTACTGTGGTGTGATAGACCCTTCGCTTGTAACATGAATGACTGGGAGAAGGAGGGGAAGGAAAACATGAGGATTCCATAGTATTAGTGCCATTTTCATCTCGAATTTGCTGGTACAAAAGCCAATAGTTAAAATTTAGTGATAGGCTGTCAGCTTCTGTGCAAATGGTTGGGTTACATATAAAGTTGTTCTGCTCAGATTTGTCACCCAGACCAAGTGCATAGTTGGTCTTGATTTTGCAGAGCTTCTGACATTTTGCATCTCCCTCTTATTTTGCTGGCAAAGGTTTTATGAAAATTGAGATTTCTTGCTTGTTCAAATGGGTTTCTGGGCAGTAAAAGGGGCAAATGCTGCTGCATCATGTTACTGGAAAGATTTTGGTACTTGTTGGCTGTGGCTCTTCTTCAATTAGTAGAAAATGGGGATAACAGCAATTTCAGCCCTTCTTGCAGTGGGACATGTTCTTGCATGTGACCAGGGCAGCAGAGCCAAGATCTCAACTTGTACAAGGCAACGTATGACTGCTTACTGTGTTTATTTGTTTGTATTCCATCTATAAATTTAAGATATAAAAGAAATTATTGATTTAAGTAGGTTTTAAATGCATGCTTTCCAAAGGGTGAGACAAAACAAACTGCAGCAGGTGATGATTTGGATAAAACACTGTACAAGCTATTGAATAAGTCAGTGCTATACAAAACTAGAGATGACAAGCAGTGATATTGGTCCATGTTCTGCAAAGACACACATCACTGGACATAATAATGTTTGCAGCCCTCAGGGGATGAACATGTTTCTTCTCTGATAGAGGGCAGGTTTCTCTTTTGTTTGTATACAATGGGCCTTCTTTATGAATCATGTCTGAGGACTATGAATCCAGATCAAGTGGTGGTTTAGAAGCAGGGTTGGTTGTTTTGTTGACTTTTTAGAGTTTTTTTCCAGTTGTGTGCAGCTGTGGTGGGGAGCTGGGGGAATTTTATACTGCAATCTGGTTTTCTGTGGAGTGTGCTCCAAGCTTTGTCAACAAGCTACAAGTAGGCTGGGCTCAGAAGCTGAAAGAACTTGCTTGTATTTTCGGTCAGGTTGTTGACTTGCTGTAGACTTAAAAGTTTGGAGATGATTACCCAAACATTTGCTGCAGCTTCTCGGCACTTTTCTTTGGGTATCTGAGCATACATTTAAAAATGACCTATCCTTGTGAAAGGACAGTGTGTTAGAGGTCAGTTACAGTTCTAGGAAGTCTTCCCTAGATACACTTCAGAACTTAAACTTTTCTTAATCATGAGCCTTAAAGGGCCTTGATGTGGAGATGACCTCTTGCCACGTGAGTCTGGGAGACTAGAACTAGCTTTTGGCAGTTCAAGGATGGAAGGAGGGAGGGTTGACAGTTGGCACAGGCACCACACTCTTGTGTATCAAATGCCCTAGACCACATGGATAGGCATTGCTTTGTAGATAAGAACCTCACATTTGTGCATTTTAAGGGGGGTTTCCCTGTCCCTCCTTTTACTGCACTCTTTTCCACATAATACTGTTGGCCAGAGCACACACTGACCATGCAAGAAGGTGGCTGGTTTTAGGTAGCACTTTCTTCTCAGACCCTTGTAGCTGATCACTACCTGTGTCACTCAGAGCATCAGTTCAGCAGAATTTGACTGAAATGTAAAGGAAGCCTTGTTCCTTTAATGCAATGAAAGGCATAAAGCCTTTAACTTTAATGCAATGAAACACTTGACAGTCCCAAAACCTAAAGCAGTACGTCACGCCTCTGAAACCAGCCTTCAGTGTTGGTGTAAAGTCTCCTCCCAAAAATATTGCAGCAGCCAGAAAATATATTTTATCTGGATGTCACTTAAAAATACACACAGAAAACAACTCAAAATGTTTGAGCAAAACTCTTTCCAAATATCCATTCTTCATGAAGACACGTTAGGTTAAAAGTTCAGCAGTTTCACCAAGCTTCTGGCTTGGAGATCAAACCTACTTGCGTAATGTTGAGGTTTCAGGGCATTGAACCCAGAGTATCTCTGGTCAGAATGTTGAAGAAAAATAAAAATGCTGGAATAAAATGCTGCATATGACCTTTTCTTAACTTGATTTTCTACAGGGAATTTATTTTTAGTGCCAAATTGACAACTCTGCAATTTGAGTAGTTTAAAAACTAGGTATATAGAATCGGTGACATTTTGACCTTGTCTGTGCCTTGACCTATGGGAACCATCTCCAAGCTGGAGTGAGCATAAAAGCCCTGAGGCCTGTTCCCTTTGGGAATGCATCTAGTGGCTGTTTCTTCCATTAGTGGATCACTAAAGAAGGCTTTTAACCATCATCCATGTTGGTGGCTTTCCTGTCTATGGGACTGAACTGAGAGCCACCATTTCTATTATGTATGGGTTTGCAGGCACCTGTAGAAACACACTGTGCTTTAGCTGGGGCACTGAGCAGGAAGGTGGCAGCTCTACAGCCTAGAACCTGGCTTTCCCAGGTAGCCTGGATGAACACTAGTTTTGAAAAGATTCAGTACCATCCACAAAAGACAGGTAAAATTCCAAATGGGCTCTGTGTTGAGTTTTTCCCCAATTATACCCATTTCCTATAAAGACTGAATTGCTTTTTCCAGTGTGTGACATTTAGGAAAAATGTGCAGGTAATTGATTTACCTGTCAGTAGTGAAGACAGCACTTGAACACCTAATTTTGTGATTACTTTCCAATGGTTATAATCAAGGCATATTTCTAGTGAAGTTGAGTTTTAATGTCCTATAGTGGCCCTGGTCAGAGTGTGAGAATGGAAATCAATTTTTTTATGCTATGATGCAATCAGACAACAGATGAAGTTTTATTCTACTAATTGTCTGAAAAAGAAAACAGCGTTTCACATGGAAATAAGAAGTTCGGGGGGATGTAATTGGACTTTTACCATTTGTTTGTTTTTCTTGGAGGACCCTGGCAGTTCTTACTGAGTATTTCTCTCTCAGTAGAGGCACTTTAATGCCCTCAGCTGCTTATTTTGTCTGGAAAATTCAAGCACCCAGGATAACGATGACAACAACGGCAACATTTTGACTCCCAAATCCCTTGGCAAAATAGTTACATCATGTCTGGAAATAATTGGGCAATGACAGAATGGAAAAATTACAATGACTCAAACAGGACAGGGACGCTCTTAGTAATGGGGTTTTGTGTGTTCATTCTTCTGAGCATGGCAGTGATTAGTGCTACTGGGAAACTCTGGATTGGCTTCCTTTGTAGCTAAATAGTCCACTCTTTCCAATAAATCCACTCTTCCCAACAGAAATATTGGAGAGATTTTAAGTTCCTAGATCAAGCTTTAGTACTAATCTAAAGTGCTAATGTGCTTTACTAGTTTTCCTGATCTTATGAATAGAGGATAGAGTGGGACACCTTGTTCTACAGATCACTCAATCCTTGGCTTCCTTTCTGAGGTGATCAAAAATGTTGTTCTGGGTTATGGAAGTTTCATCCTTGGGACCTGGTCTTATCGGATGGAACTGAAAGACATTGCTGATTGGAGTCATACCGTGCCTCTAAAGGCATTTCATACCATAAGACCCGTAAAAGGCACAGGAATTCATCTTCCTGTAGAGGAAAATAGTAATTTTCTGCATCGAAGCTGAAAAAGTGATGTGCTGGTTCTGGCTGTCAGTGTGTGTGTCTGCTTAACTGATGTCATTGTGAACTATTTAATCTTCAGTCTATGATTTCTTATACTGAATAAAAGCTTGATCTTGCACTCCAACTTCCATGGTACTTTTTTCCCGTGAAATTGCATCACTGCATTGTACTCATCAACAAAATAAAGAAAATTGAGAGTCTAGCTTGGGGTCTGCTGTCTAGGTCTGTAGCTTCTGGAAAAGCAAGTTCAGACCCCCTCTGTCGAGTAGCACAGACACAAACTGGGATTATAGATTTGTCCTGAATTCATGGCCCAAGAATTACAGTATAACTTTGTCAAGCCTTAAAAAAAATATTTTTAGGATCTGAATTATTTCAAAAGTAAAATCTGGGAATTGTAGAGAGTGTTTGAAAATACTTACTCCTTCATGGTCTTATCCTTAGTCAGAATTGGGTCTTGGGGTGCCATCTGTAGCATTTGTGGGATTTTTTCCCTAAGTTTTCTTTTATGCAGTGTATTTCCCATTGGCTCTTACAGCCACAGCAATTCCATGAACAGGGATATTATAAACCAACCCATGTAGTGAAGCTAATGCAGTGGTAGGGGAAATCACTGGATAAATTCCATTATTTCATAAAGGATAACTCTGTCCATGCTCTATTTTTGGCCACTGCTAAATGCTGTCTCTACAGCAGCATCATTACTGGTGGGTGAACCTGATATGTCCTGGCCAGATTCCTGCCAGGTGGCCTACTGCTTTTATTTCTGTTTGTATAGTACCACAGTCTATTTGACACTGTAAAATAACTGGTTTAAGCAGATGAGTAAAACCCTACACTGGAGAATCTCCAACACAGTGCCACAGCTAGGACAAAAAATAAAATAAAGCCAAAATAAAACATACACAAAGTGTGATGCAGTCTTTGCAGCTTGTGTCATGCAGCAGGCGTCTCTTTAGAAGTATTTTTCTCTTTAAAATCTGCTTTAACAACATGGTTTTATAGTGTGAGCATAGGAAGTGGCTACAAGAAGCCATTTCAATTCTAGCAGTTGTCATGAAAAAAAGGAGGACGTTGCAATGAAAGAGAGAAAAAGTAGAAAATAATACTAAAACTGGTAGAAAAGAATGAAAGGAAGAACTAAGACTACAAAGGAGCAGCTTTTTTCTTAATAGAAGGGAATGAGTAATCTTTGGTGAAATCCAACAAATATGAATCCAACAAATGTGGTTCATGGTGAAGAGACAAGAAGATTGACCTTGGTAGCAATGACTTTCTGGCTGAGAAGGAAGTGGAGGGTGTATATAAGTGTTGCTGAAACTGCAGTGCTACAACACTGGAGAACTTGGAAGTCATATAGGGAGGGGTAAGGAGAGAAGGACAGGACTCCACACTACTTCACGCAAACCAGAAAGGTTGATTATATTTTTAGGCAGTGTACAATCCTGTTCATTTCACCACCAAGATGGTGTAATTGCTGGCGTGCATGTCTTAGTGAGGAATTGATAAATTAGGATGCAAATTTGTGGTAAAATCAGACACTGAACAGATGAAGGACATATTTATCCTGGATAAACAGGCTGTGAATTTTACTTGTTTTGTTTGCAGATTAAGCTGTGGTGGTCATACCACCATGCAGAAAACTGCAAGATGCATAGATTTACTAGTATATAAATGAGATGCAAGAATATAATTAAGACTCAGCATTTGGTGTCTAGGAGGACTGATTAGTTTTTACCATGCACATTTCTGTGTGAAGTCATAGTTACAGGAAACTATAACATAGTTACCAGTACCTTTGCAAAAATAAAATAACTTCTTAGCCAGTAAAAGAATGAATGTACTCTTTGGTCAGCTCAGGTAAGCACAGAAAATTATTAATCTGTACATCACTAAAAGGTGGGAAAAAAGGTATAAAGAAATACTTAGTTATTACTAGCCAGATTCGTGACACTGATTTTAACTGCTTTGTTGCTCTTTTTGCTTTGTATTTTGAATCTTGACTGTTCTTTTAAAATTATTTTCCTATGAACACAGTTTGGATAGATTAATGGTTAGAAGGAACACAAGGAACCTGCAGGTATATATATTTTTTTTCTGTTTTTGTTTGTTTGGTTATTGGTTTTGTATGTTTATTTTTCTTTAGAGTTATTTTTCCCTCTCATTCTTAGGTGAAGGCAGAGAAAGTGCTGCAAATTAGTATTTCAGAAGAGGAGTTTCTTATAGTTCTTTAGCTTTTTTTTTTTTTTTTGTTAGTGTGTGTTGATAAATTGGTATCAGGTGAGATGTAGTGGATTTGTGGGTATTAACAGACTAACATTAGTGGTCATTAGTCACCCAGCACATCCTGAGCATCCTTAAAGTATTAAAGAGATTTTTTGACAGACACGTTGCAGTAAGCAGGTTCATGGATATAGTTACACCTGACAGCCTTCAAATAGTCCTTGCCTTTTCTCTTATCTCAGGACTTATTTCTGAAGCAAATAAATGAATAAAAATGAAATTAATATTGATACATATATATAATAGGAGAAAATCCTTAGGTCTGTGGAATACTTTGAAATTATCAACCATCTCAGTTTTAATGGGAAGGTGTGTAAAACAAACCACAAGTGAGTTTCTGGACTGTCTTGCAAAGTCCTTATAAACACCAAGAGCTCTGCACACTTATTTCAGTGTCTTGGGGGAAGGAAAATCCATGAACTGTCTTCAAAATGCACAGCATTATTTGAGCTGCCCTCTCTCCTGTGCTGGAAACTGTTTAGTGTGGGCCATGGCTGATTGGGATTGAGTGGCCATTGTTGCACAGCGCGTTTTTGGTTTCCAGATCACATCCAATCATCTGTTGATTTGTTTTGGGTCTGATGCCTTCCTGTTCAACATAGCAGGCAGGTGTCTGTGGATCTAAAGGAAGCTTGCCTGAAAAATAAGGTTTTAGCTTTGTGGATTTTAAGTGGTTGGGGTTTTATGTTGCTGTTTTGTACACTGGAGACCAGGAGGCCCCTTAATACAGTGATAAATCCAAACCAAAAGAGTTGGGTTATTATTACACATGCAACAAATGGATTGTTTGTCTGCTTCCTTTCCCCATCCCCCCTGCAATTGCCATATAGTGCCTCTGACATCTGTCACATTACATGTGACATACATGGAGAATTCCCATGGTAATTAAATCATGCCATGAAGCTCATCATTTCACCATCTGTGTACTGAAGAACCAACGTGGTCCAGGGAACTGAGCATAGGATCAGTACAAAGCTCCTTCCCTTTATCCAGTGTGTATATTCAGGTAGTTTTGAGCATGGTGCCTATTTTCTCCATTTCATCATCAATAAGTGATGATTTAGGGAGCTGATTTAATACCAATTCTCATGTTTTATTACTTAATAGTTGAATAATACAGAGTTTTAACTTGGATTTGGGGGTTGTGGGTGAATTGGTTTGTGTTCTAAACCAGTCTGTATTCCGATTTCTTTCTACATCAGTGATCACACATTACATGTATATGTTTTATCCTGCCACAGATGAAGATAGATAAATTACAAGGAAATGGAAATTATTAACTTTAATTCCTTTCCTGTTAGCATAAGCTAGGGTGGGCAGTGATTCTTCATCATATATTCAATCCCATGCTCCCCACTCGGGTGAGAGCTATGGCTACATCCACTGGCATTGTGTGTCTGTTGATGATCAGTAAAGCTCTGAAAGTGTTTACCATTAATGCTTTCCTATGTTGTGAACTGTCTTTGCATGACTGGATGTGCTGAGTTCTCTTTCTTTTCCAAAGGTGGTGATGNTTGTGAACTGTCTTTGCATGACTGTATGTGCTTAGTTACCCACTGAGTTCTCTTTCTTCCTGTTTTCCAAAGGTGGTGATACAAAAGTAATTTTCTCTGTTTTAGTTACACTTATGCTCTGTCTGTAAGTGTGTTGAAGGACAGAACAGTGAGATAAAAACTACAATAATCAGCTCTCTTGCACAGGAGAGCTGCTGGCAGAGCCGTTGTTTCAGTTGTCTTATTGTTAGTGGAAAGTTGCTTATTTAGCATATGTTGACATGAAAATTGCAATCTCTGAGATGAGAATGAAGAGAAGAGTGAGGCTTATGAAGCAGTTTAGAAAGCAATTGAAAGAGGATCCTCGTGTGCAGCTAGCATGGGTTTGATCCCATGTGGCTAAAACTTCTGATAAGGGTTGGAAAAATTGCATTAGCTAAATTATGTTTGGTCACTGGGCCAAGTGGTTTAGAAATGAACACGTACGCCCTGTCAGAGGAAGAGGACGTTGTTATAATTAGACCTTGGGCAAAGTTCCAGGCTGTGACTCCTGACCTGAGCTGAACCACAGATGGGGCTGGGAAGCAGGAGAGGGATTGCTGTGAGGAGCGGGTGTGTGGTTAGCTGTTGAAATGACAGCAACTTGTTTGTGTTGTGCAAAAAGGCAAAACAGTAGAACTGAGAAGAGCTGGGGGAGGGAGTTATGTGTAATAGTGGGATTCTCTCCAGGAAGAGATTTCCTATTGATTCTCACTGGGGGTGTATATATAGAAATACATAATTGCACATGCTTCATTTTTACTTGCATGAAGTGGAGAGGTAATAGAACTTTTATTAGAAGAAAACTCCCCACCTTTTGTTATTACCATAATTTTTTATATCAGCTTTGCTATCAATTACCACTCAGAAAAATGGAAGTTTTTTTCTTAATTTTCTTTGTTATCTCCCACTCTCCTCATTATTTGGAAGCACATATTTCCCATATTTGATTCTTGACAAAGGAAAGGCAAAAGAGAGAGGAAGGAAAGGAAAAGTTTATTAACTTGGAGGTAATTAGATAATGTTTATTTTGTTGATCACCAACAAAAATCAAAAAGCTTTAATTCATTATTAAATAGCATAAACAGTGCAATTTACAGGATTCTGAAGGACAGCTACTTAACTGTCAAGCTTAATATTTAGAGAGAGATAGTGCTCCAACTTAAAAATTTCCATTCCATTCCAAATACCTGTGCTGGATTCCTCTGGAGCAGTCCTCAATTGTTCTTATTTTGAAAGGGTCCAGTCACGTCACCTATGCACACAATTACAGTGTGGAAGCAATACAGAAGTGTTATTTTACTCCTCTATGTTAGTATGAATTTCATGCCTGCTGCCTACAGATGGACCTGGAAAATGCCAGTGTCATGAGTTGTGTGATGGAATGGTGCTTTGCAAAAGCAAGCTTACTGTTCATGTGAGCTCTGCATACTTTTGCAGGGTAGTAAAAATTAAGTAGCCTTGCGTTTTACAGGTGTGGATCCCAAGGAACTGCAAATTCTGTAAAAAAAAAAAAAGTCACAGTAACAAACATTAGTTTGTGTATTTCTCAGCATTATGGATGAAGAAAGCCTGGAGACTGACAACCTCTTAGATGAACCTGCTGAAGATGAAAGCCAAGTAATGAAATTCCAGTGCAGGACAACCTGTGGCAGCCAGACCAGGGCTGTACTTTGTAGAAAATGTTGAGTTTCACATCCATTCACATAGTACTCCTTTCCTGCTGAGGTACCTCTTTTGGCAAAGTTTGTACCAGAGTCTTGACCTGAGCTCATAAGGGAGGATGTTATGGTCTGCAATGGCTCAGCCAGTTTTTCCAAGGAGGATTCATTGTCCGTGCCCCAGAGAATGCTGGTCTTTTGATGGTTGGTGGGGAAGCCTTTAGACAGTGGGGCAGATCTTGGTTAGAACTGAATTGATGCAAATGTGGTTGTATTGCATGTAAATGAGGTTTGTCTCATTGAACAGAGTTCCTTCCAGAAGAGAGTTTTGTCAAACTAAGTGGTTTTAATGTCAGTCATGACCAGATTGCCATAAAGGGCATTGCACTTGGAATAATAATACTTGAGAGGATGGTCTGTAGTGTACAAGTTTAATTTCCGAGGTTCCATTGTGAAATCTTTTAGCAACTGAATCTGTTAAGTGTCCACTATTGAGAGGAAACAGAAATTGCCATGCACATCATTGTGATAGATTTGGGAGCATTTTGGTTTTGCTGACTGAAGCTGTGTCAAAGACCAGTTCAGTTTTAAGCTGATCTTTGGCATCTCCTAGTGAGAACCCGATGTTTTTATGAATGGGCTTTTGAAGCCAGCAACATCCTGCCCTAGTGAATCCTGCTGGGACATACCACCCCTTGCAGAGCTGGCATGGAGAGCAGAGCAAAGTGGGCATGCCAGAAGACAGTACTTTTTACCAGGTTGCTTTTCTTTCAGCTACATGAGAGTTGCAGCGGATGCCCCTCCAATGCGTAAGAGAATGTGCTAGATAAATTAATCCCAGCATAGAGTGGGGCAGGTAATTCCTGCCAAGCACATAGTGCCATAAGGGTAGAGGTCTGGGTGGTTCGGGCATTTTTTTGGTGGTTGTTTGTTGCTTAGGTTTTTCTAAGTGAGCATGCCAATTTCTGCACACAACGTCCCTGGAGAGCTGGCTGTGGTCCGTATGTTAAGTCCCACTATGCAACTGCTGTCCTGAAGGTGCTTTTCCTTGCACAGCTACTCAGTCTCTATGAAAGCTCAAAGCAGCCTTGTTCTGGCAAGCAAACAGACCAAAGCATTGTAGGGCAGGTTAGGGCAGCAGCTGCTCTAATGACAAAGCTCAGCTGTGTTGTTGCTGATACAGCATCCAGCATCCTGTGGTTTGGTTCACCTGCCACCTCCCTCCTGCTCCCCTGCCCTGTGCCCAGGGAGACCAGCTTCACAACAAGCTTTAATTATTTACTCTCTAAGGATATGGCTTATTCTGCAGATTAGGTGAAAAAGTGAAGTCCTTAAAAAATATAACACAAATAAGCCCCTGAGCTGTCAAACAACAAGTCCCTTAAAAGGGCAAAATATGTGGCTCTCTGTGCACTGCACAGATCCCTCCTTTCAAACTGCTGGCAGGAGACTTCCTGTTTGGATGGGCCGCTCACAAACGGTGTTGTGTGGTGGTGAAATCAGTCACTTCCAGCCTCTCCTTCGGGCCTCCTTCTGCCTCCCTTTATACTCCCGATACCAAAGCCCTTCCAAGCTGGGGTCCTGTCAAGATGAGATCTGGCAGCTCAAATGCAAATATGAAGGCATGCGTTAGCACTGTGCTGGTTCTTCCCTGAATACATAAAGCACCCCAAGCTACTCATATGTGTTTGAATATGGGATGGACAAAGTGGTCCTACAGTGATAGCCCTGGCTGTGATGGAATAAATGAATGTCTGGTGGTCTGGCTCTGCAGTGGTGGAAGATTGATGTGTGCTTCACTGTTTCATTGTTCATTTTATTTTGATCAAATAGGATCCCTTTGGAAGATTCTTCCGTGTGTTCTGGGTAAATTCTCCCATACATGCCTTTTTCCTTCTGATACTTTCTTTCCTTTATTGTGGTAGTGACAGAACGGCCAATATCAGCATTCTGTGGTAGCATTGAGCCTTGGCTACTGAGCATTGCTGATAAATCTACCTGCTGGGAAATTCTGCACTGAGTTTGTAAAACCTTTTCAGAAAAACTGGGAGAAGTGATTCTACACTGCATTAATACCATACAAAGGCCTGGCTACCTTATCTAGCTTGAGTGTTTATTTTGCTCTTTTGGGTATCAGATCCTTCTGTCCACTTCCATCTGTTACTCCAGTGGCAACCATTGTACCTGCACAGAGCTGCACAGATTCAACAGTCTTTTTTGTCACTTAATGTCTGTTGTTTTTTTGTTTTGTTTTTCCCTACAGAACATGATCAGAAGATAGCACCACACATCATGATCATGGCCCCCCGGAAGAGGAATCGTCATGCGTTGGGGTTTCTTTGTTGTTTTGGAGGCAGCGACCTCCCTGAAATCAACCTCAAGGACAATAATCCCCTCCAATTCCTTGAGTTTTCTGTCCCAATCCCACCAGCAGAAGAGCTCAATGCCAGATTTGCTGAACTCGTGGTAAGTTCCTGCTTGACAGATTGATGTATTTATGAAGTGGATGAGCTCTTCCCTTTAAAGGAGTAAGAGGACTTAATGGATTTATTAGAGAGCTTCTATTGAAGCTTTAAAAAAAAACCTTGTCATTCTTTGGTAGTTAGAGAGAGATAAACAACAGTATGGATGATTGTGGCACTGGGTATAAGTACAACAAAATGTTTAAATGTGCTTATTTATTCTCATAGCACTATGTAGAATTGGGCATATTAGAAGGAACCTCTCAATTTCTCTAGAGAGAGCTGACAGTCAATTTCTTGTTTACAACTTTGGGATAAAATCTGCTGTATAATGTATTGCAGTGGAAAATCTTAGGGTTTGCAGATCTATAAAATGAAGACTATTTGGTTTTGTTGACGAGTAGCATTCTGCTGGTGAGGTATAAGAATCAGGTGACCGTGCTAATTATGTTTCATCACACAGCAGCCTTTGAACCATGAAATGGTGCTGTTGCAGCAACAGCCATAAACAGGAAGAGAAGGAATTATTTCAGATGAACTTTGTTGTTTGCGTTTGTGGTAAATGTTGCAGACTCCAGGAGCCAGACACTTGCTTTTCACGCCTGGCATCAAATGACTTCACTGTCTTTGTCTTCTTGTTCAGCCTGAATGCAAAACACAGGCAGAGGTCATAGGACTGGATTGTTTTGCAAACTGTGCCGTAAAGGTGATGCCCATTTGATGCAGCTGATTAGGTTTCTCATTATCATTCTGAGATTGGAGCTTATGTAAAGGGAGATACCTGTAAGTGTGTGTATGCCTGAGGAGTGTGACTGAGGTGAGGAACAGAACAGAAAATACTGGATCTCAGCATTAGGGATTTGCCAGTAGTCTTTCTACGTTACACTTATAACATTAGCCAAATAAATTCTTGTCCATGACCATAGCTTTGAAATGCTATGAATTCAAAGTCTAGCAATGAAATGAACCGTGTAATTTGCATGTGCAATTGGAGGTTAGTATATGGGCAACTGTAGTGTGTCATATCAAATACAGGGACAGCTGTAGTTTGTCAGATCAGTGGTCTGACAACCTAGCCCAGGCTTCAGGTTCAAGATAGGGTCCAAAACAGCTAGAGAAAAATATAAGGTGTTGGAGACTGTAAGGTGTGGCCATAGGGTGGTCTTTTCCAGGATACTCTCCAACCCTCTAACAGTTCTCATCTCAAGGACTTCCTCAGTCAAAAGTTGCATTCTGTGTACATAGTAAATTGGTATGGATTTCTTTTCCATTAACTTTACACTTCTCCAGTGCCCATTTTTAGTGTTCTGTGGCAGGGACATAGAAAGAAGTCAATAGGATTTGCAGCTGTTTCAAGTGTGCAGCAGAAGAGTCTACTTGTTTTGAACTAATTTGAAAATGGAGAATCTTCTCTTATGGAAATAAGGGTCCAAAACCTGGTCTGTATTTAGAACAGTTTTCTTTTTATGTGAGACTACTTGGGTTCCTCTTAGAAAATGCAGCCGTCTGACCATGTAGAATTCCACGTGATGACAGGTATCTCTCAAGAGCAGGGCTATAACCTGTAACCTGCTCTGCTGACAGTTTATTTCTGGATGCTGCTTGACTGTTGGTTTTCACATGCAAAGCTCGAACTGCTGTATCAAAGTTCATCTCTCTCCAATACCAAGATCCATTGAAGCATTCCATCTAGCCTCCTTCCTGGAGACGTCACCCACAGATGTGCTTTGCTCCTGAACCTGGCTTCCTGAACCTTGAACTTGTTTACCTTCAGGTCGTAGTGAAAGACCTGCTTGAGTTGCTGCTGGGCTTTTGCTTACTGAGAAGGGTATCAGTTTTATGAGGAGTTTGAGAGTTTGTGGTAGTATTAATGATGCTTTTAACTTCTAGTTTTATGTCTGGCAAACACTGGTGTGTTCCATGTGCTTGCTTGTGGCAAAACAGCTCACAGCTGCCTTATGGAAGTCTATTAAAAAGTATAATTTATAATGTTTCTGGTGCAAAATTTAATGACAAGTATATGTGATGATCTGTAAAACTTTTTGGCCCCAGTAGTTTGAGAGTTGTTGGTTTATGCTATAACTTATTAAATGTGCTGACAGCTTGTAACTGGCATATGCATTTCAAACAAATGAAGCCATTGAAATGAAAACAGATCATATTCAGTTCTTATATTTAATGATAGCACCCCAGCCATCATTGCATGAGAAGTGAGCTGGGAGAGAAAAGTGCTGTTTTTCAGAAGGGTAATGGTGTACATCACACATTTTTATGAAGCAGCCAGATAGGATGGCAGTGCATGTCCATAAGAGTTCCTGATTAGACAGGTAGCATGAGAGCAGTTAAGGGCTTTATGTGTGAGAGAACCTGGGCTGGAAGCTGGGCTGGGAAAATACAGACTTTGCCTAGAAGGGCTAGCTTGTCCACAGGTCTGGATTAATGCATGTTCTATGAGACACTAAAATAAAACAGGCTACATCTGTATTGACAGCTCAGATGAGATTTTAATTGGATTAGAAAGGTTCAGTCTGTAAATGCACCAGTGTAAAGCAGCGACCTGGAAGTGCCTGGGAGAGCTCTGTGCTGTGTGCTCGCTCCCTGCTGCTTATCCGTTGGGGCCTGGTCTGGGTGCACTTGTACTATATAAAAACCAGATTGGAGTGTAAAGCCTTTTGACCCAAATCCCCAAGTGAAATGATGACACCAACATCATCTGAGATCTATAGTGAGAAGAGCATTTGTGTTAGCTCCCCGAAGCAGGCCCAGGGGGTATAGCATCATCTTGCCATCTGCTCTGCAAAGGGTATAATGAAACATTGGTGTGGTTGAATGAATTTTTAAAAGCCTTATTTTTCCCTTGTTGTAGTTAAAATCTGGGGCATTTTCCCATGGAGGAGTTAATAACAGGAAAAAGCTGAGCATAGCTGTGCTGGGGAATTCTCTCTTGTGATGAATTTTCCAATCCAGTAAATATTCAGTATGTTTCTACCTCCCTTTTTGAGGAAAACTGGCACTTTGAGGACCAGGAACATGTGTTCCTCTGCTGTTGTGCTACTTAAACTAGTACCATGAAAAGCAAATTTGGAAATGCCCATTTTTCAAGGGAAAGAAATTAGGAATGTGTTGGGATTCTTTATTTGTGACGGGCTCACATGTCCCATTCCAAGCTTTCAAACTTGCTTCTGTAGCCTCCAGACTGGGGCAGATACACATGTGGAGCTGTACCCAGACCATCCAGCTGTGTAATGGCAGCTGCCTGACTGCACTCTGAGCAAGGCAGTGACTGTGATATGATAAGCTGATGCTGATGTCAACAGGAATGTCTGCTCTCATTGCCACTCAAACAGAGAAACAGTTCTAGGATGAATCCTAGGCTTATGTGTTACTTGACTCTGGATGCTCTGTTTATGCCTTGTCTGATCAATTAGAAAATTAAAACAGAAAGAGTTCCTTCTGATAGGTGCTAAATTCTATAATGACTTATTACACTGGGAGCATGTGCAGAGAGTAGGTCTGAATGAAGACGATGGCTTGTGGTGATTTGGAATGATTTGGTTTGGGCTACGACAGGAGATGATGTCACAGCTCTCAGGCCATCTGCTGGCAGAGACTGCCTTGGGATTAATGCAGTGGTAACAGTACAGGTAAGTCCTTATCAAAGTCTAGATGCACAAAATACAAAACAAACAAAAATATGAGACCAAGAGTTTTGCCCTCCAAAGGCTGCTTTTCTGAAAGAGGACAGAACAGCTGGCTTTAGCATATTCCCTTCAATGAACAAGCAGAGAGAGAAGCTCTAGGCGGCAGGGTGTATGGACTGGTCCTGTACCTTGCAAATGGTAAAACTGCCCCTACCTCACCATTAAAGCTGATTCTACTTCCATACTGCCTTATAGTGGTAAAGTACTGCTGCAGATGGTGGTCTGTTGGCAGGCTTCAAAATGGTTTTGTGTCTGCTGGCAAAAATATTTGTGCTAGACACATGTTTTTCCTTGTACAGATTTATTGACTGAACAGAAGAAACTGGAAGAACTATTGTAAGGCAAAGGGAAATAACTTTTTTCATGGAACAGTTTCTCCATGTCCTTGTTCATATTTGTTAGCAGCAGGGTATTCTTGTCACAGTAGATTCTGATACTTTCAGTGCAAGATTCTCTAGGTCCAAGATGCAAGGTCCTTGGGGAAGAAATGGAATTGTCTTTTGAGTTTGCGTTTTCAAAGTTGATAGTATCATTATATCCTCCAAATTAAAATGTGTTAGCTTCAGCACATTAGAGTCTTATACTGGGGAAGATTTGAGAAACTCTTACTGTTAAACTTCTATGATCTTACCTGCCCTAGGAGCACTCTCAAATGTAGCTCTGGTGGGATATTGACTGGAATTCCCTGTCATAGTTTCTCTTATGTTGCATTTGAATCTGTTTAATTTCTACTTTGGGAGTTTTCTTTTCCTTCTTTTTTTTTTTTTAAATTCTTTTTTATTTTTCTCTGAGTCCCTGAGGAAGTGGCTTTGTTGACTTTCTGGGTTCACAAATGCTTTTTGTCCATATTCCTATTTACTGTCTTCATAGGCTTTTCCAGAACAAAATTCAATAGGTACTTTTGGCATAAAATCTAAAGGTGCATTATTTACAGTTGAGGAGCAGCATAAATACTTATGAACTCTCTATATTTGAAAAATTTAGAATTATCCACCATCTGTTGGGCCTGTCTTTAAGCTTCTTCTCATCCATTGAACTGCTGAGAGAGGTAGGTTGCTGCTCAGGTGAGGCAGGCTACACTCCTCTCTCTCACTCTCCAGATCTAGTATTCTGATCCTATTGTAAACCCCTAGACTTTGCAGAGAAGATGCATATGGAACTGCTATATATTCCTGAATAATAAGACCACTGGAAATCAAGCCCGTATTGTCCCTGTCATATTGCCTGAGTGCAATTAAATGAATTTGGAAGTAAATGCTGAATCAAGGTCTCTGTCCTTCCCTCAGCCCATTCTGGGAACCATAATTGGAACTGCAAGCTTGGTTTCTGTCTGCAGTGCTCTGCAGTAGTGACCACAAGAACATGGAACTGTGTCCCTTTTTGACACAACCCTAGATTCAACTCTTAGTCTTTCATCTCATCACCTCTGATTTCATTATATTTAGTAATGACTGCCACAGCATTGCATTCTGAATTAAAGATGAACTAGCCAAGGTATCTAGCTGGGAAAAATGGCAGTGAACTAATCCCTTCCTAAGTCTTCATCTTCTCCTGAAATAGAGCTATGGAAGTAGTGTGAAGTTTTCTCCTGTTCTCTATGTTGCTGTGCTCTCTTGATTTCTCAACACACCAGGCTAGTATTTGTGAGCATTTTAGTGCCAGAATATTGAAAGGAGTTGATTAGTGTCCTCTGAGTACATGAGCCATCCACATAACTGGTATGTGCTAATTCTCTCAGCACTGAGGCAAAGGAACAGTGGGGTCACCATAGACATGCTTCTATTGGATGCATGGATGAAGTGACCAGTAGCATAAAGCTTGGGAAAATTCAGATCTTTGCTTACTCTGTGGAATTTCTCCACATCTGTTCCTTCTCTGCCTTAAAAGAGAGTAAAATTCTGTGATTATCATCTCATTTTGCAGAGGAGAGGAAGAAAAGGAAGGAAAAGAGTTTTATATTGGAAGAAAGTAAGGTAAAGCATGAAAGTATCTGGGAATTTGTCTATTAATCTTGTCACAGGAAGCAAAGCCATTTCTGAGCAAGGCATCAGTTTGGCACACATTGGATAACATACCTGCAGCAGCTGCAGGGAGATGAGATCCAAACCTAAATAACTGTAGTGGTGCTTTCCACTGTAAACAGCTGACTTTGGAGTAGCAAGTTCCCTTCATGCCTGGTTCTCCCTTGCACACCATTTAGTGTAATGGATACAACATAAAGCTCAGATGAAAACTAGGCTTCACCACATTGAATAAGTACTCCCATATATCACCAGTCCCACTCAAGCTTGCCAAGTCCTAACTGTGGCAGTGTTTGTGAGGCCCCTTTTTTTGGATCTGCAACCTGCAAGAGTATTTATGTGGTAAAAAGTACAAGAAATACTTTCACTGTGATCTTTTATGTGAATATAGACAATATATGTCAATGTATGTAGGAGGAAGAGGGCATCAACTGTATTTCTATGTATTTGCTGCTGGGCTTGAAGAAAAAAGTTCCCTATTTCTCCTTCAGCTGTCTTGTCATATTTTTGGGAAGCAGAGATCCAGAGTTCCCTATTCTGTCTCTTGGCTCTCAGTATGGAGCAGCACCTTTGCAGAAATATATCCTCTATGTCTGAAACTTACTTAAGTCCTTCCTTTCTCTCTGAAAGGTTGTAACTTAGAAAGACATGCATGTCATGTTCTTGCTTCAACCCCCAAACACTTGTCATGTGTATTGATAACTGTATTTACTCTCATTTAAGTTCAGGCATGTTACCAAGATCTGAGTGTTTAGTTTCAAATTGTTAGTCTTTTGAATCATTCTGTCCTAATGCTGGATTAATTTGAATACAGGGATTTACTTTCTGTGTCACTTGCCCTGCATGTAAATCATCATTTCAGACTATGCTTCTGACTGGCCTGCAGCTTTGAGTTGTTGCTAAATGCAAATTTCTATGTAACCATAATTTAAAAGTCCCTCTATTCTGTTTTGCCCGTGAGAGGAAGTTATTTAATTCCCTGTGCCTGTCCCTCATCCCTTCTATGATTCTCTGTAATTAATTAATCAATCTACCTAATCTGTCAGGAAGTGTAATGCCAAATGCAATTGACAGCTGGAGAAGTCCTTCATTTTTATGTGCGTTTGATGAGCTCTGACTTCAGCAAACTAGGAGGCTTTGGCTCAGTGGAGACTCCCCACCCCATTTATTGCTTCCTTTCTTGCACTTAATAAGGATGAACCAGTGGAGGTTGTAAGAAAATGCTGCTGGTGAGACCAAGGCAGAATTTTCCTGACAAGAGGTTCATATCCAGGAAGAAGCCTTGGCATTGCCCTCTGTGTAGAAGATGCTGTTATCTGAAAGCAGAAAAAAAGAAAACTTTGAGGCAGCAAATCACTTTCTTCACTGATGGTGGCCAGGCCACAAAAACTTCCTATGCTTTTGGATTAGTTTATAGCTGTCAGATCAATATTTTTCATGCACTCAGATGCACTTGTCTTCTATTATAATAATGGCAAAAGAACTCAATGGTTTAAAATTTCTGAAGCAAAGGGTACTGAGGCTCAGGAGGCAAAAGCTCTTAATGGTATCAAAATTTGTCTAGTTGTGCACACAATTCCTTTATGTCCAGCATAGTCCAAAATTGTACGTAGTCAGGATTCCTCTTTTCTTTTTTTTTATTTTCCACACAGGGGATATGTTACTTCTTTTCCTTCCTGCTCTACAGAGAGGCTTTTTCATAATGTTGGGTCTGCTTTACATGTGTCCCATATGCAATACATGTGTGCAAGTCCCTGATTTTAATGCACATACCACTACAAGAAGCTTTCTGTAGTTATTCCAATCCAAATCTAGAAGAGGTGTTGCATTTTAGGCTTTGTGGCAGAGACAGCTCCCCCTTTCAGGTGCTCACCTACATATGGATTCCTGTGTGAGGGACAGGCTTGTGACCCTGAGTGCAGCACCAGCACTTTCCCACTTCAGGCTCCCTTCCAGTAGGTGCAGCTGGTTGGCAGCTCCCTGTCCAGCTGTGCAAGAAGCAGCAGTCACTGTGCTGCAAATGTGAGAGACACAGATGCTGGGAGAGGAGCATGACATGGGAGCCAGGTCTCACACTCCGTGTCTGAGTGTTGATAGAGTTGTGTAAACAAATATAAATCCAGACCTGGTCTTACTTGCGAGATTTTGGGTGTGAGGAAGCTGGGGGTGTTACCTGTGCAGTTTTAAGGATTTGGTACAGGCACACACTATGGTTTAGATCTTGTTGCTTTACTATAAAGCTTATGTACCCAATGGAAACCAGTTCAGTTTCACTGAAGACAGTAGTGGGGTTGCATCATTCTCCATTGACTGAAATTTGGCCTGTGTTGTATTTTCTGTGTCTATGGTGGTTGTTGACTTCTGAATATCCCAAGAAGAGCATACTGACTGCCTTTCTGAAAAGCAAGAAGGGTCATGGTCGTGGTTGGAATGCCTGAAGGGAACATCTGAGTGTGTTCTGAGAATGATTTACTTACAGTAGACATGAAACACCTGAGGGAGCTCTCACAGGACTACATATTTTTTAACAGGGCAGTGCTGCTGTTCCATGGGAACATGCAGGGAAATGCATGTAGTACATCTAGGGCAAAAGAGGAGAGGTACTGGATTTTGGGAGCACAACAGATATGTATCTTGGGATACAGAAGGAGGGGAAAGAGCAGATCGAACACTAGAGGATAGAAGTGCTAAGTTGTCAATCTTATGTCTTCCCTCTGTTGAATGCTCAGGAGCTGTCATAATATCCTAACCCTGAAATCATGGATAGGGTGGATGTGCTTGATGTTCAGAAATCTTGTGTCCATGTGTTTCTAACACCTTTATCACCTGATTTGCTAATACTATCATGTTTTGGCATAGCTGCAAGTGTTAGGCAGCATAACATAAAAAGAAAAAAAATAACTTAAGGCTCTACTCTGGCCTTTTTCCTTAGTAAGTAATTAATATTTGGACGGTTTTTGTGTTCCACTATGGCTATAACAAAGTGTCAGCAACTTTCTGGATTGAGCCTGAAGGCTGCTAAAGTGATAAAACACTTTAGATGATATTGATAGCAGTAGTCATATGTGCTAGCTGGAAGGATCAGATTAATTTATCTCTCTTTCATCTTTCTGGAACTTTTCCAGCTATACTTTGGTGGATACAGAATAGGCAATTTTCTACCCTCCTCCTGGAATTTCACCAGCATTGTCATATATTTCCTGCTGCTTTGCCTGTGAGAGGGGGCTGTCTTCAGTAGAAATAGCATAAACAGGAGCAGTACAGGGATGTCCTATTGCCCCAACATTTTGGAATAGCTTCTCTGAGTGTGATACCTGCCCTCCTGCAGTTTCTATCCTTTAATTCTCTTTATTAGTGTCTTATGTTTTTCAGAGTTGTATTTGATGGCTTAGAAATCTATTATTAAGATCTCATTCCTCGCTTTCTGGAGAGAATATTTGAATCTGGATTTGGTCTGTTAAGGAAAGATGAGAGATTGTTACAAATCAGAGAAGAAAAGTAATATGGGATGAGAAAATGCCACCCAGAAATGTGAGAAATGACAAGAAGAAGGTACTATGTGTTGCAAAGACCATGTTGACCAGATTGTAACTGGACAGGAGATTGTGATAAAAAGGAAAAGTATCTTCCAAAGTGTTGAAGAAAAAGACACAATAAATGAAGTAGCTGTGGTGCTGAAGGGAGAGTGAAGACTGATTGCAAAGATGGGGGTGATATGGAATGAATGCTAGGCCAAGATGATCTTTTGGCTGTGCTTTTGGAGTGAATGCACGGCGATGAAGGAGGCTTGAATGACAGATGTCTATTTCTTCTGCAGCTTATAGAGGAAGGGCCAGATCTGAGCTGCTGTAGGAGGTATGTTTTGATACTTGGCCTGATGTCAGCAAGAAAAGGGAAGCCAGTTCCCTCTGACAATGAAGACCTTATAAATTTCTAATAACTTTTAATAATTCCTTACCTGAAGCTGGGGAAGCAGTGACATTTTCCAGTGAAGAGAAAAGGCCAAGAAACAGGATGAGATGTAAGTGTCTTGCCAGGTAGTAGTTATCCTTAGGGAAGTAGACTGTGGCTGGGATTTGAGAGGAACTGTTAACAAAATAAGATAATTGAATGGAGAAGAAGATTACAATTGTGAAGTATCATCTGTTTAATATGTTGACTAAGATTAGTTTCTGTAGTTGCTCACCTAGTAACAACTTATGTTAGATATAATCGTGGCTCAGATAGTGTATCATACAGCCTGAAGGAGAGTGGGAGAAAAGAGTTTGTAATTATGTCATGTCTCTGTGCCCTTCTATGAGTGGATTCTATCTTCAAACAGTACTCAAGGTTGTTTATCATTCAGGGGACCTGTTAAGGTGATTTGGGATTGCTCTTGCAGTGTTGGAGGTAAATGGCCTCTTCTTTGCCTGGTGTGCAAGGCTCCAAAGTGAGGAGCACAAGGTGCTACAGGTGAGGTGGATGCAGTAGCACCTTTTTAGGACAGAAGGTTTCCAGGTCAGCAGTTTCCTAGTAGCTTCCTCCACACTAGGTGAGTAGAAGCTTTTGGTGTCACTAAATACAGCAGAGGTCCTTCTTCAGCACCAGGTGGGAGCAGTACATGGAAAGCAAGTGTCAGAAGGTGCTTTTTCTGCCACTAATCACATCAGACTGCCTCCACAGCTGCTCTGTTTTGATTTTTTTTATTCTTAGGAAGTAGACAGATGCCTTCCACCTGGCACTGTAACAGCTCTGACCCAGAGCTTTTAACATTAGGTACCTTGTTGTCTGTAATCTTGATGGGAGGAAAGCTTTTCAAGAACATTGGCTTTTCCTAGCTAGCCCTGCCAATTTACACAACTAAATTCATGCATTTGTGAGGTTTTCTTCCCTTGTGTGAAACAGGGAATAGTAATGCTTCTTAGGCCAGTTTTAATGTATAATTGTAGCCAGATTGAAAAGGTGCTGATAAAATGCAGCATGTGTAGATTATAGGCACTACAGAAGTCTTCCAGTGGCAAATGTATTGTATTTGAAGAACTTGGAAGCAAATCTCTATTACTGCCTTCTGTCATAGACATTGCCCTGCACTTGTCTGCTTGTTCTTTTTTTAGGGAGAATCTGATGTGAGACTCTACAGCTTTCCTGTAGACCCAGTGGTGTATGCAAAAAGGCCCAAGTCAACGTTTGTATAGTCTGTGCACTTCTACATTAAAAACACTTAGGGATGTCTTTTAATTTTGCAGTTTCCCATCATTTGTTGACCACATAAAGGGGAAGACTGCCCACACTTAATAACCTTTGGAAAAGGGTAGCAGTGTGCACAACAGTGTTATGCAATAGTTTACTAGGTGGAGGCTTGAAGAATAACTTCTCCAGAGGAAATTACAAGGGGAAAGCAGATTGCAGTTTCTCAGTTTGGAAGGTGTCCAGGGAGATCCCTGAGTCATGGAAAATCCATTGGGATTGCGTTAGTAGCTGTGTTTCAGCATTACATCTTGAATAGGGAGGAACAGCTGCACGAGTTTGTTGGTTGGTGTGAAGTTGTTGGCTTATACATTAATGATGTGGAAGAACTTTGGATTACAAATGCTTAACCAGATAATAAATGCAATTAGGATTTGTTGTTGGGAGACAATGCAAGGCACGTGCTCAGTCTTCTCTTATTCTTTTTTGCTGTATTTTGTGAAAATTTCTGATGATTTCTTTAGTAGAAACATTGAGAGAAAAACAGCTGATGTTTTCTTAAGCCCAGTGATGTCAGTGCAGTCGTTTCTGTTCTGCTTATCAGAATACTTGAGCAATGAGACAGGACAGGGTGTGAGTGAATAACCAAATATACTGTCATGCCTTCAATTCACTGTTTGACTATGGAGATACTCTGTTTATGTGAGGGAAGAGAGTTGTGGAATTTCCCTCCTCTTCAACCCAGAGGAGCTAACAGAAGCCTTGTATGTGGATGGTATTCTAGCTGGCCTGGAATGATTAGTAGTAAATACAGATCATCTCTATTTATTGAAGTAGAAGTTAACAATTAGTGAAAAGGAGACTGATGAACTTCTCAGTCTATTCTACATTGGAAATCTGTGCTGTAGATTATAGTGAGCCACTGTTCGAGCTGGTTAAGCTCAGAGATTTAGTCTGTTACAATTTAATAGAGGTTATTTAATTAATATTTTCCACTGGTGTAAATCCAGAGTAAGTCCACTCAATTTAATGGAGTTTGGGGCATTCTTGTTTCTGGTTTGCACTACCAAATTTGGAATAATAACTCAGAGGGCAAGAGAACAGCTAAAGCTAGCTTCTGATTTTGCTTTTGTCCATGTAAACCTGAACTTCTGCCAAAAAATGATGTTAGTTTTCTGGAGTTCCTTTGAGTTTACCCTGTGTATATGCTTGAGCATGTGTTTCTAAGCTGCACAATCAAAGCTCAACAAGATGTTAATTTTGCTCATTAAATTCTTAACCAACCTCTCAGTTCCTCTTGCCCTTTTATGTAATATTTTATCAGAGATTTAAAGGTCAGCCAAGCTCTGACTTACCCTCATTTTCCTCTGTAGGGGCATATGGCAAATAGGATGCACACAAGAGGATAAAGCTGCGAGGGGAGGAGTAGGTGGCACTGACGCCCCTGGGAGCTCAGCCTGCCTTTGGCACAGCAGCAGCAGCAATCCCCAGCCCACAATTTGAAGGTTGAGCCAGCAGGGCTGTGTTTGGGCAGGAAGCGATCAGAGAGGTGTGTGCCTGTGTGCTTTGGCACCGTCTAGACTGTGAATTGCTCCAGCCTAGGAACCTCCTCTGAACTCATTAGTACTAAAACAGAACAGAGGGGACTTTGTGGGGAGGGAGAGGGTGTGGAAGCCGGAAAGGTAGCAGTTTAGATGGCAGTTTCCTAATAACCTTTCCCACAACTACCTTCCCATACAGGGTCTCAGCTAGAGGACCTTGGCATGAAAAACAAACCCTGGCACAGGGAGGGGGAAGGGAGGGAGGAAATGAGGGGAGGGAAAGGAAATAAGGGACGGAAAATGGGCACCGTGCTGAAACAGCAGATTTTATTTTTATTTAGTGTTTTAAATGCTGATACTGGAAGCTCTGTTTGAGAGGGGTATTTGGTACCGTGTATATAATCAGAATGTGGAGGTAAATTTGGTACTTGTATCAGAGGACTTGCAACCTGTCAGGGTGAAAGAATGTATCAAGGAGAGGTATAACAGCTTGAGTTCTGTTTGGTGTTTTCATTTAATTTACTGGATGGTGAAATACAGAGCACATCTATTAGAAAATTATCATCAATGTGATCCAGGAAACTCCTGGACTGCTTATGCCCTGCTGAGCAGTCCCTCCAGCAGATATCTGAGTGGTTGAAGTCCCCCAGGAGGCCAGGGTTTGTGGCTGTGAGGCTGCTCCTGTCTGTCTACAGAAGGGCTTCCTGGTCAGGCAGCCTACAGCAGGCTCCTCTAGAATGTCACTTGTCCCTGTCCTCCCTTTAACCTGACCCATAAGCTCCTAGTCAGCTTCTCATCCATCCCCAGGTGGAACTCCTTGCATTCCTGCTGGTTACTGGCATAGAGGCCACCACTGCCTCCTCATCTTCTCTACCTGACCTTCCTAAAGTGTCTTCCATTCCAACTAATAGGAGCTGTCCTACCACACCTCTGTGATGCCAGTGAGATCAAAACCCTGCAGGTGTGTGCACATCTCAAACTCCTCTTGTTTATTCCCCATGCTACATGATGTATGGAGGCATTTTAGTAGGGTCTCTGATGACTCTGAGTTACTGGCAGTAGTGCTTGGAATTCCTTTTTGCTGCTCTCCAGGTGCTCTCCTGCTGACACATGATCCCTGTCTAGTATCTGGGCATTTATTTTTGGCACTGACATCAAATTGTTAGAAGTGGATGGATTGAGGATCCCCTTCCCCAGTAACTTTAGTTGAAAGCCTTCTTCACCATTGTATCTGATAACTGAAGATGCTCTTCCCCTTCTCTGACAGATGGACCTGTCATCCCCAGCAGACCAGGTTTCTCAAAATGAATCCCATGGTCTAAGGAGCAAACACCAGACTGTGGCACCCGTCCTGTAGCCATTAGTTTGTTTACTAGATTGCACTGGCCCTTTCAAACCCATTCCCTTTGACCAGGAGAATTGATGGAAAAGCTGCCTGCCCTCCAGAGTCCCTTACCACAGCTCCCAGAGCTCTGTAATCCCTCTGGATGCTCCTCAGACTGCTCCTGCTCATATCACATGTGCCCACTTGAAACAACAGCAGTGGATAATGTCAATAGACCACGTGAGGCTTGGTAGTGTCTCAGTGGTATCCCCAATATGAGCCCTCAGTGAGCACCACATCTCTCTAGAGTGTGTCACTGGGCACATATCCAATACTGTGGATATGTTAAAAGATAAGCTTAAAATAAGGTGGAAAAAATGTGGGAAAAAATGATGGCATTCAATGCTGACAGTTGAAACTACTTTTAATAGCAAGTCTGGTAATTCAGGACAGAAAGCAGCCAGGCTTTTTTCAGAGAAAAAACCAGGGATTATAGTTGAGCATGAGTGGTTATAAGTCATGCAGGTTTTGAGGGTTTTTATAAAAAATAGTCATTGACTATATGGAATATGTGGAGTATATAACCAGAAGGGCAGTCTGGAGGATGGATGAAATAAACTTTGCAATCAGCTCTGGTGAGGTCTCAGCTGGAACACTGTCCTCACTTTTGAACAGTGCAATTCAAGAGAGATGTACTTTGACCGGGTAAAGGCCAGAAGTCAATTAGAAGAGGAATGAGAGATCCAGAGGACATAGGCTCTAAGAAAGACTGAAAGGGATGGGTTTGTTTACTTAGTAAGGAGGAGACTGAGAAGGGACATTACAACAGTCTTTAACAGCCTCAAAAACTGTTATCAAGAGGAAGGAAAAAAATCTGCTCACCACATTAGTGGTTGATAGGGCCGGAAGTAATAGGCTTAAATTGCAGCAGCAGGGATTTAGATTAGACAGGAGCCTGACTATTCAGTTTTCATCCCCATCTCTCTCATTGGGCTCATTTAAATTCACTGACATGGACATCCAGCCCACCTTAACAGAAAAAGCTGTGATGATAGGCAGCTGTTTTACATTTTTGTTCTCATGTGCCCATCCATATCCATGGAATGTCCCTCTTTCTGTACCTGTATTACAGCTCTGCATATGAGAGTGTGTGTCTGAGTCTTGATCTTTTTCTCTCTCTAAACACCTGTGGGTATTGTTGCATGAAGAGGTACTGATTTTCCTCATTCTTTCTCTTTCTGTTTGGCCCAGCAGATTGTTGTCTCATGCATGTGGTTTGCCTGTGAAATACTGAAAAATGAACAGCAGATGCTGTTTCAAGTGGCCTGTGAGAGGGAATTGCCACCATTACCCTTGCTGGTTATGTGTACTTGTGTGCTGTCAAGTCACAGAGGAGTGGGAGAAGGACAGGATTTAGCTCTTCTCCAGGAAACAAGGAAGCAATTAACCCGTGATTAAGAAGGGAAAAAGAAAGCAGTATAATGAGGGGTGCATTTGGGTTTGAGAGGAAGCCTTGTTAGCTGACTTTGTCTGTGAAGAATTTCTCTGCTATAAAGCAGTGCCCTTGATGGATGAAAGTCTTACACTGCTGCTAAGCCTTAAGAATGAGTAACTTCTGTGTTGGCAGGGTAGAGGAGAAACACATCTTCCAGTGTGTAAACATCAGGTGCTTTCTGTCTTGTAGTGTTATGACTGAGAACCAAGAGATTTGGGACCCTAGTACTGAAGGGATTTTAAAGCTGCAACTTTTAGAAAAAGCAAGGAGGAAAAAAGAATGTAATGGGAATCGCAGCCTTTTGTTTGTCTGCTTCTCTGCTTTACAGTCAGATCCGTGGCAGTAGCTGAAATGTAAACATTGCTTCCTCTGCCAACAGGCTGTGTTAGCAATTCATGTGAGCACAGTGGTTTCCTAATGCACAAATGTCATGATAAAACATTGTGGGTATGGGCAGATGTTATATGATATGCCTTATCTATATGGTTTTTGTGTGTGTAAGATGTGAGTGGCATACATATCTGCACATACACATTCTGTGTGTATGCAAATACATGGAACCCAGTGATGGTTTACTATGATGAACCTAATTATTATCAGTTGTAAAACTGATCAAAATGTTACTCCCATGCCTCTCACAGTGTGCTGCTTGTATGCTTTACAAAGGCTGCTTTTAATTCAAAGGGTTAGGATGAGATAGAAGAGCTTGAGGGGAAGGACTGGCTTGTTTTGGGGTTCATTTTGCTTTTTCTTCATGGGTTATCTGTGGACTTAGCACATGTATCAGCTGCCCCAGTGGGAGTTTTTGACCAATGTATTTCACCTGGAGATGTGCTGGCTGTATGGGTGGTAATGCTGATGACTGATCAAAAACTTTTGCACTGTTCATTGCTCCAGTTTGTACTGGAGTGTAGGTGGTTTGTGCAATCAAATGAACTTCATTCACTGATAGTTTGGACAGGCAGCCTTTCAGAATGCCTCATTGACCTCCTCAGCATTGGAAATAAGCATTCTTCCAGCAGGCTACCTCTTATATGTCGGCCTGGGGAGCTGGAATGAACAAAACAGTGGAAGGAAAAGTGTAGGGGAACAAGCCTATACTGTCCCCTGGAGGTAGACACAGTGATTAAGTAAGGAAGGTTTATCTCTTCTGTTTGAGGATTCATAAGTTCTTTGCAAAGAGACCGTGATCTGAATAAGACTGTTTTGGTTCATTACTTTGTTCATTCACTGCACTTATCTCTGAAGCAGCTTTTTCAGCAACTCCCTCTGGATTTCTGATGAGAGCATTTCTGCTACTCCCTTTTTGGTGGGCACAGTTGAATGTGACCAGCCTGCTTGTTATTTGCCAATGGAATCTGGCATAGGCAGCATGAACAGAAATATGAATGCTCCTGGGGCTGTTGTTAATGTGAAAATGTAGCTTTCAGTCATGTGTTAGCAATGTGGTCCTACTGGGTCCATTTTTGAAAATGGTGATAGTTATGCTGGATAGGATTCTCTATTCCAAAAGCTTGTAGTGTGCTGCTGACAATCTTGCCCCGATCTCTTTCCACTGCTTCTCTTTCTTCTTAAGTCCCAGGCATGTCAGTACCTTTTATCTATTGTTTGCTTGAGTTCCATTTCAGCACTGATTAACCCACCATCTACGATCCCCTTGAAGTAGTTACACATGAACATGAACCTTCTCCGGGGCCTGCCAGTGGATGCTGGATAGGATCCCGTGGTGTGTCATAGTCATTGTTTACTTTGTACAAGATTTAAACAAATGTGTGCAGAGCATAAGGCCATCAGCTGTGCTAAGGCACTTGGGAGCATTGGTGGAACTGGAATGTGGCCTCTTTGGGGACATGGTGACTGACATCTATATAAATGGCCTTGGAGAACCTGAAGTAACAGGTATCATAGTGTACAGGGAATTTATACTGGCAGCAGAGCATTATGATTGATTTTGTAACTTGGGTGGATTTTGTGCTCTTAAGAGACTGTGAGAGAATGATTAATGAGGTGGATGAGGGAGAGTGCATTTGTACTTGACAGGTGAGAAAGGTCAAGGGGAATGAGAAAAAGATTAGCAAGGGGAAAAAGAAATGGTAGGTGTGTAAAAGAGAAAGAAAAAAGGGAATATGAGTATGTACATGGGAATGAAAGGCATATGGGTATGTGAACAAGCAAGGTAAGAGCAGTGCATTGAAATAAAATTCATATAAAATTCATACAGTGGGTATAATATGAAAATGAACATACCCTTGAAACCTAAATTTTTGAAGTGAGCATTGCAAGCAAGTTATTAAAAATAGTCTTCAAATTGTGAAGCCGGTCCTAGAGTGTGTAAAGGCATCCAGAGAAAATTCCCACTGTCTTAGTTTTCTATATTGGGTGACTCACAAAGAATCATTAAAGGTAACACTGGTGTAATGGAGCAAAATGCACAAAAAGTATTGCAAATAACATTGTTATCACTATCTTGAAAGAGACATTAACTCACCTGTAACACAAAATCAGCCAGGCCGTTTGAGGTAGGAAGTTGGAAAGTGTTTGACCATCTACAAAGCTATCTGTGTGGCTTTGTAGTTTGGAGGGTTTTACACAGCCTTCTGAAACTTTTGATGCTGGTCCCAGGTCAAATAACTGCTGCCCTTATCAGTTCTGGAAGTTCTAAAGTTTCCATTTTGAGTTTAAAAAAGAAGACTAGAGTTTCTGGGGAGCTTTGCCAGTTTGTGCCATCTGAAGATCTGGTTCCCAAGGAACCTGTTAATGCCAAGACCTGGCTGTCCTTTTAATTGAGTACACATCTGCTGTTAAAGAACCAGTCAATGCAATAGAGCTGTAATCAGACAGTCAAAATTACATCTCTAACAGTGGAAGTGTTGAAGCCTATTTGCCTATGTGTTTTGTCTTAATGTTGGTGTAAAATAAAGCTTGATTTCATGTCAAAGCTATTCCATTTGAAGATCATAAAAGCATTTCGTTTTTAAATAATGCTTTAACAGTTGCCTAAATATGTTCGTAGGCAGAAATAAAGTTTAAAAAGTCAGAATATGCTTTTATATGTCATTAACATCTCTCAGTCATAAAAATAGCAATTAAATGTGAAACACAGGCCTGAGGAGGATGCTTACAGACAGGATATTCTCCCAAGAGCCCTATAAGTAAGAGAAACTGTGAGCTACAGGTAAAAATTAAAAGTGTAATGCCACTCTCTGTAGCTGAAATTATACAAAATTGATGAAATAAGACAGTTATCTAACTGAACATAAAATAAGCAAAATGTCCTCTGCCTTCTGGCAAAATATTTGTTATGCCCATATTAATCAAGTTATTGCCTGCAGTAAACATATCATATGAGGATTCTGGGTTTCATAATGCTGTAAATGCTGTGCATGACTCATAAAACGTTTATGAGGACAAAACAAAACATCATCAACAACAATAACAAAACAACCCACCAGCCTGTAAAGGTTGGTTGGTTGTTTTGGTTTGTTGGGTTTTGTACTTTACAAAATAAAGCAGCTGTTTGACCTTAAGTCAGCATGAAACTCCCCTTGAGCAGTAAGTCCAGCAGCCAATGGACCTGGGATGAGTAGAATGAGAAAGTGAAACTGAAGATTTCTCCTCCCACGAGTGTCTGAATATCCCTGGAGAACCAAGTTTGGGGCTCTTGGCCTCCATGATCCTGACTTCAAATCAGGGGATTCTGGAGACCAGAACCTGTGATTCTCTGTGCTCTTAGGGCCTTGAGTTTTTTCCTTTAGAGAGGCAGGCATGTTGATAAGTGTTAAGGGTCCTCTTTAGTGGGTCTCTCTCCAAGAGAACCAACTCTTCTATATTACCAAAATCTTACTTTTTCTCTTTATTAATTCCACTTTGTGTCACTAAACAAAGTAGTGCCCAGTCTAGGTGAGAAATGCTTTTCTGGGGCTTTGAGTATCATTACTGAGCTGGTGGCTGCCCAGCATCAAATCCAGCTTTCATGCTTTGATGAATGTTCCCAAAAACAAGGCACCTAATGTGGTTTTAAATCCTGCAAAATACTGAATTTATGTTTTCTACCCATTCCTCTTTCTTGTTCAGTTTCTTTGTCTCTTATTTCCTTGGGTTGTAGCCATTTTGAATGAAGGCCATCTTCTCTTTTGGCCTGAGAACTAGGCTGGAAGTATTTGAACCTCAAATAGAGTTCCAGTTCTTTTTAAAAGTTTTATCATTGAAATTCAATCTACATAAGTAAATAAAATGCCCACAAGAAAGTGAAATTAATTGAATTAACTACCGCTAGATAAAATAAATAGGAAATAAATGAAGGAGAGAAATGTATTCACTATTAACTGGGCATGCTTTAATCTTCCTCAGTCCAGCCTGGCAAATATCCTTTTAATCTGTGTTTCATGCAACTTCAAGCTTTTTGAAGAGCCAGCAGGCTGATTTCCATTGAGCAGGATCACGCTGGCATGAATTGCTGGAACCAAGCTGCCCATCCAAGGTGGAGAGGGGGCCTTTCTCTGTTTCTGTTGGGAAACTTGCGCAGGTGCTGGAGGAAGGGAGTTTTCCCTGCTTTTTTCTGACTGACCCTTTTTTTATTGCCCTTTATATCTGCTCCCTGGACATTCAATCACATTGGCTTCCTTAGTCTGGTTCCAACACCAGTCTTGATGACCACATTCAGTTTGTTGTTCTTCCCCTTCCCTGCCAATTTTGGCAATTCCTTTCTCTTTTCAATAGCCACTTGCCCCCACTGAGCTAATTCTACCGTCTGAATTTCTATATACTCACAGATCTGCTTCTGGCTTGGGTCAGAACGACCTGTTCATGAACCAAATTGCTCTCCTGAAATTTATTCAGCAGCAGGTTTCCTTATGCGCCTTATGTCTGTGAGGATCCCGAGTCAGAATAGAAAAATAGCCTGCCTAATTCAGGATCTTCTTTCTTAGCTAGATCCATGCTTTTCCTGTGCAGTCACAGTGATCTTTTGTTCATCCTTTATAGAATGGGAATGGGAGAAGTAAAATGGTTTGGAGAGTTCCAGAAGAAGGTCTCATGTCTCTTGTATTTTGCATGGGTTTCTTGGCTTTTTTAACAGGGTAGGTTTTGATTGATGGTATAGGCAGATGAAGACATGCAGGCTCTTCAGTTCTCCCCACTCCTTTCTTCTTCTCAGTGAAGGGGCACACTTGCTGAACACTAACTTCAGCGAAGGGAGTTGAGGAGCTGGGCTCTTGCTTTGCATTCTGGAGATGTCTTTCCCTGCTGAGTATTCCTACTTGCTCCCAGCCCATCTGACCTGGATGTTAGAACCCAGCATTTTATCTCCTAAGATAAACACTAACTTTCAAAGTTAAGGGTAAGGCATTTTTCATGTGCTATTTTCCAGGCAGGTGTGTTTGGGTCCGCCTCTGGTGATCCCTGTGCCTGGAAACCCTGAACAATTTCCTTGTTACTGTACTACCTGAGCTAATGTGATGACTTCTAAAGTTCTTTTGGCTTCCTCTACCCTCTTGAGTCACAACAATATGGGATGTACTATTTTCCCTTCTCATCTTCCATCCTTTCAAATTAGCTTTCTAGGTTTTTGTCCTGAGAAACATGTCATGATGCAAAATTATGTGACTGGAAGTTGCATATTCTTATTGTCCCATTGAATGCAGATTTATCTTTATATGCCTGAATAGTGCCAGTATCCTGAGCAGTGTCTAGAAGCTGCAGTGTCAGAGTCCTGTCCTCAGGGTGGTTTTGGTCAATAGGTGCATTCTTTTGATGAAATGGTTGTCTTGAACTGTATTGATTGAGATGTTCATTTAGTTTAGTGCAGAGCTTCTGTCCTGGGCTTCTGCTGCTTGTCTGATCTGCCAGCGGACTCCAGAAAAAGCACCATGGATTAGAAAATCTAGTTAGCTGCACTATATTTAAGAAAAAAAAAATAGTAAAGTAAGAGCATTAGTCAAGCAGGTCAATAAAACAGTCAGATTTTTTTCTCAGAATTCAGCTGAGCCCAGACAGTTCATGTATATTCTGGCTTCTACAGTGGTTCTTCCAAACCTGGCATTTCTGATTCCCTATCTGCCCCTCCTTTCCCTTCCACACGCTTGACCTCTAACAGCATTCCTTTCCTTGTCTTAAGGCCTTACATGTAGTTTCACTCTCCCTCTCCCTCCAAGAATGTGATCCTGGCCTGAGTTTTCTAATTGTGTGTAGCAAGGATAAAACTTCTTGCCTCGCTTGGCTGCCCCCTTGTTTGGAAACTCACACTAAACATTTCCACATGGTTTGCACTCTTTTTGCACAGCTAATTTTTTTTTTCCTTTTAAACTTTTTCTTGTTTAAAATAGCCCTCCAGCTTCTTCTACCTTGAGCTGCTGGCACTGACCTTGCCTTGTTACTGTTTGCATTTCTTTTGTACCTTTTTGCAGCTTAAATCTCTGTGGGCTTTTAAATCTGTCAGCAGCCGCTACCAGGCTCAGTGTGCAATTTTGCTCACTGTTTTCACAAGTTTCCCAGCCCTGAACGCTCTCCAAATGAGCCATTGTTGGGCTGAGTTAAAGAGGTATTGTCTCTGCTTGGACAAGGTTAGTGTGGGTGCCAGAATCTGTGTGTGCAGCATTTTAGTGCCACAATGTCATCTTGATATTGGACCCCTGGACACTTCCTTCTCCAAATATTTCAAAAACATAGGGAGAAAAACTCAACTCCCTGCCAAAACTGATTCATTGAAACATTACTGGAAGATTTCCTTTATATTACTGAAACTCTTGATTTAGACATCTTCGTCTGTCTCATGCAGTCTGCTTGCCCTGAAGACCATTCTTTTTTGTTTAATTCTCTTTATTAGCACCTAAAACTGGCAGCTTTGATTGGAGCCCTGTTCTGGTCAGTACTGAATTAACACAGAGGAAGTAACAATCTCTCGCTTGACAGTTTTAGAGACATGCATTGGAAAAGAATCTATTGTTACTCACCTCAGTTCCAGATCACAGCATTATCCTTCATTTTGCTATTGTAAGCTTGGCTCAGCTCTAAGAGGGTATGTTCTACTGAGCTCACTTTTCTTAACAGAGACTGGATATGCTGCTCTGATCAACCTGATGTGACACTGTGGAGTTATGTCCTTTACGTCTGAAATGGTGGGTGTCTTTGATTGGGACTGTGTGGTTTAGAGAACAAACATCTGGAAAAATATTTCAACCTGTAGGTTGCTGATGACATGACAACTGTCTCATGGCCTTTGCTTGAGAGATAGAGAAATTGAACTGTTTTCTTTCTATGGAAGAGCAGTTTGGTGTTGCCAGCCAGGAAAAAAAAAAGATGTATCAAACTTTCAGCCTTTCTCTAAGTGTCATAAGGAATGTCTGTGTCACATAATCCAGTGCTTTGAGTTTTTCACTTCATCCCTTTCATGCAGTCCTTCCCATCCTTCACTGATCATTAGTAATGGAAGTTTGACATGGGAATTGTTCAGGCTGCCTCTCTTCATCGGTTGTGCTCTGACAGGGAGAACTCAAGGTAGCAAGGAAATCACCATGAAACCAATAATCTTTGGAGTCTTTGGGAGCCACTGAGTCCTCTTGATTGAAGGCTAATCAAACATGCCTGGTCGAGAAACCTTCCAACTTATGAAATTACCGATGCAGCTGTTGACTGGGTTTTTTTTCTGTGTTTCTTTTTCTCAATCTCTAGGATGAATTGGATCTCACAGACAAGAACAGAGAGGCTATGTTTGCACTCCCTCCAGAGAAGAAATGGCAGATTTACTGCAGCAAAAAGAAGGTACTACTGTTGTGCTCATTGGAGTAGCTCACCAATAAATTCTGTGTGCATGTTCATAACTGGATCATGATTTGTGCTGTTTATCTGCTATTTACATGAGGACATGAATAAGTGATGGAAGGATTTTTATCAGCATGGATATGGCACAATTTTCTGATAAGTAATGTGTGCACTTGTGATTTCTGAAGAGGGTCTGAACATCTTAAAATAGTACACTGTCCTAGTTTGAATCATTTATGTGTTTGGGGGTGAGGGGTGTTGTTTTATTGTTTGTTTGGGGCTTGTTGGGGTGGGGAGAGTGGGTTTATTTGTTTGTTTATTTGTTTTTTCTTTGAGTTGAAAGAACAACTATCATGGAAATGCATTAGGAAATTTTTAAAAATTTTAGTATGTTGCTTAAAATAGAAAAAGTATGGCTGAAGTCTTTCAGAATGTCTTCAAATATCTTTAAAGTATGTAACGATAGTGAGGTCTTAAGATCTGGTAGTTCAAAATCTTCCAGAGTTTGAAGGAAGCATTCCACAGGGCGCTGGAACGCGAGGAGCACCTGCTTGTATCACTTTCCATGTAACACTTCTCCCTTCAAGGTCTTCCAATTTCTGACAAACCAGTAAAGGGGCAACAAGTCAGAGGCTGATCAATCACACTAATATTTTGTTGCTGGAAGAATGGTGGCCTAGGGAATGCATAAGTTGTATCATTGCTGTGAAACTTCTAAGCAAGGAATTTCTGCAGTAATGTTGCATTGGAAAAGTTTTACTGCTCTAGGAAACACACAATCAGAAATGAAGATAAGCCCAATAGTGTGTATTTATTAGCCATACATGTTAGGAGGAAAAAGGTGTGGTGGGTTTGTTGGTTAATTTTATTTGCCAAGTGTACAAGTCATGCTATGAGAGCATCAGTCTTTAAACATAAGACTGCATAACAGAAGGTGGAAGAGGAGGTTCAGACTTCAGTACTGAGCCTGGCAGATTTAAATCCTGCTCATGGTCCTTCTGGAGGCTGTGTTTGCTGCCTTTTTTCCTCCAAGTGGGGGCAGTGAGCTTTCTTACCATGTAATTAAAGAAAACTAGTCCAATCAGGGTGTTTTGCCTTCAAGGTTTTTTTGTGTGTTGGTTGGGTTGTTTTTTTTTTAACTTCACACAGGGAAGTTAATAGAAATCAATTAATTACAGTGGCTCTGAGCTAGCAATAGCCCAGAGCTAGCAATAATGCACAAGAGCAGGCTAGGCTCCATTGTCTTCAGTGCTATCTCCATTCCTTTTTCCTGCTGGTACACAGTGCTTGCCAGTGGAGGGAAGGTGCAGGCTGCTGTGATTAATGTTTGCTTTACATTTTTGCTGACCAGCTCAGCTGGGTTTTTCAGCTCTGGAGGGAGAGGATCTATTTGTAGCTGTTTTAGAGACATCTCACCTCCCAGACCAGTCAGCCTTGGCAGGAAGATTTGTGCTTTAATGTACTTAAGATGTTGATTGGAACATTTGTTACATTGGGGATTTTGGTTTTGTTGGGGATTTTTGTTTGCTTGTTTTCCCTTGTGTTCTACAGCAGTGGATTTGCTATAAGAATCTTAGAGACTTCAAAAGTTAAAGAAGCTGCATACTGAAAAAGCTTCATAATGCATTTATGGTGCAACTTCAGTTAGCTAAACTCCAGCTATCCAAAATGATGTGTTAACTGGGATGGGATACCACTGCCAGATGTCTATTCATTACATTGCAGATACTTTCAGTTGCTTGAAACCTTAACTGTCCAGTGTTATTCATTGTTCCCCTCACAGGCAGTCAGATGATTGGTGATGACATCTCTCTCTAGCCTACTACCTAATCCTCCTTTCATCATTGTTTTGCAGTGACAGAGAATCCTGTTCCAGGCTTCGCTTTAAAGCAAAGCCCCCTTTTCCCTGAAGAATTTCCAATCCAATTTTAGCTACAAAGGGTCCAATTTCTCACTTGGCAGAACACTTCCAGCTACCCAGGACAAGCCCCCACAGGGCTCTGTCTTGTTGGGTTCTTGGAGTTTCCTGGCAAGCAGGGGCCCTATGCTTTGAGACATGGCAAGTGGAAACACTACAAGCTAGAAGGTCAGGAAGTGCAACTGTTCACAACTGTTAATCTCAGGTGCCTTTTCTAGTCTAAAAGTAATGGAAAGTCTGCTTCCTGATTTGCTCTAAAAGTGGTGAGATTAGTGGGCTGCCTTAAATAAACAAATGTCACTTGCAGAAATGAAGACTAGTCATTGTTGTGGACACACATTTATCTTGGCAGTCAGATGTTAGATGTAATCTTCTGTGGTACTTGATTCCAATGTGGCAGCAGAAAGTCACTATTGTATTAAAAAAACTCATTCCACCTGTTCCTGATTTCAAGCCTTTCTGAAGAAATGGAGGAAGACAGGTAGGTCTGTGCACTGAAAGCTGCATGCCAGGGGTACAGCTTGCCAGTCAACAGTCTATAGTAATCAAAGGAGGCTGAATTCTGAACCAAAATGTCATGATTGTGAGTGATACCTACAGAGCAGCATTCACACAGGATTACACAGCCAAGTTTACTTTGGTCACTTTTGGCTATTCTGGGTTTGTGTCTGAAATGGTTAGTATTAGAAACAAGTCACCAGTTATTTGACCTAGAAGAGTAGCTCTAGCTAGCAGCCCTAGTGGATGCATTGCTCTCATTTGTGGAATAGCTATTTGCAAGGAATAAAGGCTGGTCTGTTGGAAAACATTAATGTCTTCTCAATCTCAGCTGTTCTCTACCTTGACATTAATCTGTACAGAATGGACAATGAGAAATGCAGCTGGCTTGATTTGCATACACAATCTCATTAAATACCAATCAAAAATTGTATGGAAAGAAAAAATTGTTATCTCATTTGCCTCATCTATAAACAAGCTCATATTGGGATCCCAAAAAGTGTAGAAAATGCAGGTATTGCAGTGCTTCAGCACACATTGCTTTGGATGCAGCCTGTGTATCTAAGAATGAGGCCTCATTGTGAGAGCCATAGCTTATTGCCTTCTGAACAACCCTACAAGCTGTTAGACTTATTACTATTGGAAAGCAAGTCAAGTTGTTTTCTTTTTATGGCCTTTCCTGCCTCCAGAGACTAATTTGTAAGCCTTTGGCTGAGCAGATTTTAGTAGCAAGCACACACATTTTGCAAAGTTAAACAAGTTAGGTTTTTTTCACTTCTGTCTTTCTTTGAGGAAAAAAATTGTTAGCAAATCTTTTTCCAAAGTAGAGTCAGACTGGACCAGCTGTATCATACAGCTTCTTTCCAATCAAACAAATAAAAACCCAACAAAAAAATCCCAACAAAAATCCCAATCCTTCAATCCTAATAATATGCTGAGATCTCTGAAATATCTCAGTGTTCTCTTGTGATTTTAGTAGTATCGTAGAATAGTTGCTTTGAGTTGATTGTGCTTTATCTACTGAAGTGGAATTATTTAAACTCAAGTAGTGATGTAATGAGCAGCACACTGAAACTTTCTGGAAGTAGACATTCATGGCATCTGATAAAAAGTACATACTTAGAATCCATAATTTTATTCTACTTTTTTTTTCATTATGAGAAAGAAATTCTTCACAATAGCAACATAGGATATAAAAATTCTGAGGAAAATTTACCTGAACCATAGTCTGTAACAGCCAATATGCAGAAGATAAAAGAATATCCATCATGACACCATCCTCTGCATTAATTTTTTAAAAATATCTATGAATTATGTTTGTCATCTACCTGATGACTAAAAAAACTAATAAGCTGGAGTCAGGAAACTCCTTGGTTCCAAAAAGTCCTTGATTTAAATTGTTTTATATTTCCAAAGAACTGACATTGTTATATTTGTGCATAAGTGCATTTCTCTCTACCTGAAGGAATGGGTAATTAGGAAACTTTTTGGAAACATTTTGGCCATGCCGTCATCTTATACCTTTTCCCTGCACTATTTACACATGCCTTGGATGCATACAGTATTCTTTTTTTTTTTTTCCCTTCCCTTTTCCTTTCTTTTTTAAAAAATATACATTCTGAAATAGCTGAATATGTTTTCAGACCAAGCACTGTTCATTCTTTTTCTTTACTGCACTTTTCTCTCTTGTACAATATTCTTGTGGTGAAGTTTCTGGGTTTGGGTGAGGTCACTGTAAGGAGCAGGAAGGGCAGAGTAGAAGGCACTTTTATTCATTACAGAATCGTTAAGGAGTCCAAGTCCTTTGGACTGAGGTCACAGATCAGTGATGAACCACTGGGGCTGCAGTCCAGGTGCAGAGTGCCCCAGATGTCCTCCTAAAGAAGATTTACACCTCTCTCACAAAGAAGCAGCATCACTTTACATTCAGTTCTCTTTTCCTAACATCAGGGCTGCATCTTCATAGGTTTTGAAATACACTTGACTCCTAGCCTTAGTGGGACATCAACTTTTAGTAGTTTTGCTGCCATCTTTTTATACCATTTGCAACTCATTTTCACAAACTCCCACTTTGGTCCCATGCTGCCTGCCTACCATTAATGAAGATAATGTCTGCATGTCTGGTTTGGATTTTTTTCTTTCTTTGAGAGTTTCTGTTTGAGCTTTGCCCTTGAGGTTTGGATTTTCAGCAAAATGTCACCATAAAAAGTATAGCTTGATATTGTGCAGCTGTATATAGAGTAAGATACTTTGAAATCTGTTGGAGGGATCTAAGCTGCTTTTGCAGCTTTTTATATAATTACTGTAGCCTACCAGGGATGAATGACAAGGTGGATGCAAATATAAAATCTGGAGTCCTCCTTGCCTTTAGGGAAAGCTTTCAGAAGTGAGTGAAAATTTCTGCACTAACTGTTTGTTCTAGGGCTGCTATACATCTGTGGTTTTGCACTGTGAAGCATAGCTTCAGATTGGTTAAGATGGAGAGACAGTTACTTCTGTGAAATATTTCCATGCTAAAGTGAACTGGCAGGGCTTTTATTCCAAACTCTGTGGTATTTCCTTTGCATTTAAGACTTCATATGGAGGTTCTAAGAGCAGGAGACTGCATTACACTTGATGGATTTAGATAAAAGCTCACTTCTTCAGGTTCCTGCTTTAAAGTGGGAAGTACATATTGAAATCACAGAATCACAAAATGCATAAGGGACCACCAGCAGGATCATCTGTGGCAAGCAGAGTCATTCTAGAGCACATGGCTCAGGATTGCATCTGGACCATTCTTGAATATCTCTGTTGAGGGAAACTCCACAATCTCTCTGGACAACCTATTGCAGTGCTTGGTCACCCACACAGTAAAGAAGTCCTGCCTCGTGTTTAGGTGGAACTTTTTGTGCATTAATTTCCTCCCATTGCCTCCTGTCCTATTGCTCAGCACCACAAAGAGCCTGGATCCATCCTCTCGGCATCCTCCCTTCAGATACTGATAGTCTTTTATAAGGTCCCCTCTCCAGGCTGACCAGGCCCAGCTCCCTCAGCCTTTCCTGGGAAGAGAGATGCTCCAGTCCCTTAATCATCTCTATTACCCTCCACTGGACCCACTCAGGAGTTCCATGTCTCTCTTGTACTGAGGAGCCCAGAACTGGACACAGAACTCCAGATGTGCCCTCACCAAGTAGAGAGTAGAGAATCAGGATCACCTCCCTGAGCCTGCTGGCAGAGCTCTTCCTAATGCACCCCAGGACAGCACTGACCTCCCTGGCCACAGGACACTCTGCTGCCTCATGGATGGCTTGGTGCCCACAAGGACCTCCAGGTCCTTCTCCACAGAGCTCCTTTCCAGAAGGTCAGCCCCAGCTGTCAGCGCTGTGCTGGTCCATGGGTCCTGAGGACCTTGCACTTACCTTTGTTGGTAATTTCAGACAGTTCAGACAGTTTACAATTTCAGACAGTTCCCCTCTGCCCATCTCTCCAAGCTGCTGAGGTCCTTCTGAAGGGCCACACAGCTCACTGGGGCTGCAAAAGCTGCTCCTCCCAGCTTTGTGTTGGCAGTGAACTCACTGAGGAGGCATCTGCTTCTCTATCCAAGTCATTGATGAACATATGAAACAATACTGGGCCCAGTATTGAACCTTGGGGAATATCACTAGTGAAAGGCCTCTAACTAGATCCTGGGCCACTAAATCCCTCTGGGATGTGCCATTCAGCCAGTTCTGAGGTATTCAGGAGATGATACATTTTCCCTAAAGAAGAGAGAGAATGGATCTTCATCTGGTCTCATTTAGTGATATAATATGCCAGATGAAAATCACACTATTGTGTTGTCTGAGTGTGGGTTTCTGGTTTTGTATTGTCTGTTCTGAGCTAGGAAAGCCCTTCGGGGTTCATCCTTTCTGTATAAAGACTGCCAAGCACGTGGTTGTCCCATAATAAATGAAGTGGGTGGTTTGAAGTTGTATTGTTTTCAATTCTGTCTTCTTGCATTATTTTTTCCTCTTTGAAATACTCTTAGAGTCTGTTATTGATTTGAAATATTAAGCTGTTTTGGTTATGGGTTTATAGCTTTAAGGAGTATTTAATGTGTCCCTTATAAGTTCCTTTCTTTAGAGTTGTTGTTCCATATGCTGTATCTGGGAGCAGCAGATGTCAACACACAAGATAGTTTGCTGCAGTATTTGAGAAGCCATTTGTAAGGACTCACAGTTTGATGAGTCTTGGATGTGACTTCATGAGAGATTTTCTTCCTGCAGCTCTGCAGGAAGTGTTGAAGAGGAATGTGGGTGGATGTGGGGCTGGGCACTTTTACTCTTTCTCTTCTCTGGGAAGTCTGGAAGACCCAGGGTAACCCTCACAGCACGTGTGACAGCCTGACAGCAAAAGCAGTTGGTGGGCAGTAGGAGGCTGAAGAAGCTGTGGGATTTTGAGTGCTTAGTGTAAGCAATGCTGCAATTAGCAGTATTGATGGCTAATCGATGACTGTGTCCCATGGCCACAGGGCAGAGGCCAGCAAAGCCACATATGAAGATATGAAGAATTGTACTCTATCTGAAGCCTTTGGTACATCAGAAGAGTGCTTCTCTTCCCACTAACACTTTGGAAGTTTGTGGCTGAAGTTCAACTTCAGTCACCATTTTAATTTAACTCAATATTCAAACCTTGACAATGACCTGAGCAACCTGATCTAACTTTGACATTAGCTCTAAGCAGGTCCCTTCTCAAGGCCCCTTCCATCCTAAATTGATTTGTGATTCTCTGAACTGTTCATAAATTAAGCTGGGAAAGCAGCTGTATGGCCCTGTAAAGAAAGGGAACATCAATAAGGCTTTATGCAACCTCCTCTATGCTGTCCTGTACTATTGCCATGAGGCCAGCTCCTTGAAACAGGCAGTAGCAGATGTTATTTGGTTCCCTCCCAGTGCCTGGGATCCATGGTTGCTTTTTGTCTGGGAAGACTGCATGACTTCCTTAGCTCAAAACACTGCTGGTGAAACAGTCTGAAATGTGGAATCTCTCAAATTAATTCCCTGAAAATAGACTTGCTTTCAGTTTGCCTAGGGCTCACTGGAAATCTCATAATGCTGGGAAGTCACAGTGGGAGGACGTTGCCCTTTGCAAACCACGGCATTCCTTCAGCTTGATGTTTGGAAAATGCCAGCAATTGTGGAGTTAACTTCCTTTTTTCCCACCAGCATCTGTTCCTTTTTCTGTTAGCAGAATGACTTCATGCTCAGATGTTTGGAATGATTTGTTAGCTTGATGCTGACATTGGGTCATTTCAGTATCTTTAGCCTAGGTATGAAAGACAGGCACATGACTTTGAAAATTACTTTGCTATAAATGCAAATAGGCTTAAGAAAGTCAAATTGAGAAACTCTGGCCTATGACAAGTACAGGACGTAACAGAAAACAGCAAAATGCTGCAAGAGTGTCGCTAATGCAGCAAACCCACACATTTCCTGATTAGTGGTGTATTTGGGTCTTTTCAGTGTGAAAGAGCTGTTTGATTGATGGTACCTGTTAATATGTGTCATTGGCTGAAGCACTAGCTCCAAATTTGGGCAGCACCATTAATACAGTTGTAAAGTAAAGCCTAAAATGATATGCATCTCCTTCCACATCATTTAATGCAGAGAATGTGTTCTCACCAGAAAAATATAACTTGGGATTCATGAAAGGCACCATCTCATCCTTTTATAGTTCTGTAAAATGAATTTAGAAATTTTATCTTGCTTATTTATAACATAACTTTATTGATGTTGCTTGATTATTTTAAAGCAGGTCAGCATACTTGAGAAGAATCATTGCCTACTTTTTATGGTTTCTTTTGGAGCTCCTGTAATTGTTTTTTCATGTTTTTTACTTGTTATTTTTGCTTCTATAGTAAAGACCTCACGGTGTGTACTTGAAGAAACAATATAGTAGGCTTAATGATGTTGGAGACTCCTCTTAAATTTTTTTCCTGAACTCACTCTTGTAATGGTTTAAAGTGTAAATTTAGTGTCAAGAAGGCAGAAATGCATGCACAATTCAGATGATATACCATTATTACAGCTTTGAATTGTGACACCTAAAAGACCATATCAAGGAGATAATAAATTTTTCCAAGTTGTCTGCTTTATTTGGTTTATGTTTTCCACATTGCAATGCCAACAGTTGCAGACTCATTTATTTATCCTAGTGTAAGAGGTTACCTTGGGTCAGGATCTTGAAATTATATATTTATTTATGTATAATTGAAAAGTATTTTCTTCCCTGCCCCCCATGGGAACAGTGTGGAATATTTTTAGTTTCTTCCTCCCTCTCCTCTCCCTGTCCAAGAAAAAAAAGTTTAGTTGTTCCTTAAAAAATGCCTTCTTACCTCCTTAGTTCAGACTGCTGAAGACATAAATGCCATAAACTTGCCATGGTATTTGCTGTAGATATTCTGAGAAGGCAGAATTTGTGTGTCCATCTTGCAGGTCTGTGTTTTTCAGATGAGCTACTAGTGCTTCAGTCGAAGTTAGAACTCCACACTAATCCAAAAATCAGGCCCAAAATAGTCCTGAGTTAGAAAATTGTCATTATCATGCCTAATGCTGTGTTTCACATTTGGCTTGCCTTCTGTGGGAGTTTTGGGAGGACTCAGTGGAAGCAGATTTGACCCTAGCATAAAAAAAAAAAACAAAAAAAACCAAAAAAACAAAACAAAACAAAAAAACAACCCCACATTTATCTAGCTGTATTCCTACTTGGTATTAGCTTGTATTCCTTACATTGTGTAATTTGATGTACTTANATTTATCTAGCTGTATTCCTACTAGCATGGTGTAATTTGATGTACTTAAGAACAAAAATAATGGTGAGCAGTCCAGTTCTTCTGCATGGGCAGTACATGCGAATGCTGATGCCACTGGATTATGTTCTGTCTTTGTCCTCTAGCAAAAGTTGTGATTCCTCACCATCCAAGTATGAGCCTGTCCTGCTGATGGGAAGTAATAATAATGATGATAACAATATATTACAGTGCTGTTCTCACCATTCAGATTGGTCTTTGGTGGATAAGCGAGAGCAAAGAATATGTAGATAATGAACATGTTTGTCAGAGATCAGGGCTCACTCTGAATTTCACTGTGTGTTCACAAGCCTTAAAAAAAGCTAGTGAACACTGATTAGGAAGAATTGCCAAACTCCTATCTTTTTAGTGAGAAGTTTAGAAATGGGCATAGTAAAGAGTTGTTGTCAGAATATAGTGGCAGCTGTGAAGAGAAAGAAAGGGATTGCCTTCTGCTTTCTGGAGAGTTGTTTAGTTTTCACTGCAGTCAGATGTGACAGTTTCAGCTACTTAATTGAGGTGAAAATCAGAGTCTTCTGTGATAATTCAGTCATCTGTTGAAAGGCACTTGCATCCCAAACAATTTGCAGATGTATTAAGTGACAGAAATGACGGCTGGGAGAAAGTTTTACTCAAGTTTATGGAAAGGATGGAGATAAAGCAACCAAGTGATACACTCAAATACTGGGCTAGCAGCTTAAGAGCCATGGGCCTCTCAGACTCTATTTATTTCCTTTGTTCACTGGGCCAACAACTCCTAACTTTTTTTTCAATAGTGAAGGGTTAAATGGTGGAGAAAAATGGAAAATATGTTGGCTGCCCTGGCCATCTTTTAAGCCTGTCATCATGCTTAAAAAGGGGCCCAGAGCAGAAGCCTACTAAAGCAAGCACGTCACAGGAAAAACAGACAGAGGACACATTATGAACAGTGAAGAGAAACCTTTTAGAATTTGGTATTAAAAAATGCTCTAGTGTGCTTCCAGAAGGACTTGTCCCAAATATCTCTGCTGGCTTCAGGTAGGTGTGTCCTTGGTAGTTCTCTCTCCAGGTGTGTCTCTGAGCATAGTAGGTGACATTTCATTCCCATCATCAAGCAACATGCAGGGTGTTTGCCATGAATTGTAGGTGACTTCATTTTATTTACAAAAGGTTTTAAGTCATTGCTTGTTGGAGATAAACAGTAGGACAAAAAGATAAACTTGGAGGCTCAGTTACACGTTCTGGGCCCTTCTGTGGCTTTTCACATGGCCTAAAGAGTGCCAAGAGGAGGAGGAAAGGAAGTGAAGAAGGAGACAGTCCAAGTGACAGCATTCTCATGTGGTAGGAATACATTTAAAAACAGTGCTGTTGGAAAGGAGACAAGGTAAGCTGGTTGGGTGAGGAAAAAGTCCCTTTCCTTATCCATGGAATGTTGACCGAGCTGAACGGGGTTAATGGAAATGTACACACAGTACCTGTATAAACACAGAGTAAACAATGGTAGGGACAATGCAAAGGTTGGTTGCTAACAAAGCAATAGAATATGTCCTGCTACTGCTGCTTAGGGCTTGTTGGGATAGTGACAGATTGTTGGCTTCACCTGCCACAGATTACACACATTACTGCAGGATGTGACCTGAAGCCTGCTGCAGGTTTGTGGGAACAGAGCTGTGCTTCAGCAGTGCAGCCAAGGTCCACAGCCACACACCTGCTGAGCAGGCCGTGTCCATAAGAAATGTTTTGTCTCCTTCTGAAGACCCTCTGGGTAGAATGATCATGATTCAATATTCTGACTGGTAGGATTCTCCCTAGTGGACATTTTCCTTCACATCCAGGTAGGCTCCTGAGTACGTGTTCATTCAAAGTGCAGGGAATCCATGGATCTCTTTATTTGACAGCTCATTATTTAGATTATACACTTATCAACAGCAAGATATCAGCTGGTTGATCTGTGACTTGTGAAAAGTAGAGCACATAAAAGGTATTAAACATGAATATGGACTTCAGGTAATAGTACAGAAGGATCTTTATGCAGCAACAGAGTCAGGAGAACTTACTCAGCAAGAGACCAACTTCCATGGCAGAGGTTAAACATTCAGCAGAGGAATGATGTTTGATATTGTTACAGTTCAATTTTGCAAGAAAGCTCTATCCTGAGGGCAGAAATCACTGAAGAATTCAGTGTGGCCTCAGCTGTACAATTAAGTAGTTCTGTAAATATAGGGGCTGAGTTATCTTCCTGGTAACACACTATACCCCTAAATTAATGCCTGCTGATGGTGGGATTCCCATCCTATAGCCAAGCTGAATATGTTTGAAGAGGGACAAGCAGGCTTGTATGATCTGTAAGTGATAAGAAGAGGCTGCTGCAGTCAGTGCTGGCAGCAAGTTTACATCTTTCTGTATCAAAGAGAATAATAAAACACCAAAAGAAAAGGAAGAAGAAGAGAAGATGGGTTCTTAAAACTGACATATACTGTACAATCCTACTAAAATATAAAGTTCATTAAAAGGGACTCTCTCCATCAGTAATCTATTGTTAGTCTTATGCCAGATATGCTTATTGTAAACTTAATCTTGGTTTAAACACTGCAGCTACACATTAAAATCAGTGTTTGAGAATTCTGAGGTTTCAAACAACACTAGTTCTTATCTCTGGCTCAAAGCAAAGCACCGACCACCTTCCTGCCTGCCAGTTATGTCACTCTAGTCTATTCTCTGTGCGAAAACATCCCTTTGTGTATATGCAATGGATGTTCTGGAGGACAAGAAATAAAAGTATGGCCTTCATCACCTTAGACTAATATCAATTAGGAATAATTAATTTGAAGTGGCTTCGAGTTTTAGAGGAGGTTGGAAGTGACACATCATGTGTATATAAAGTCCAACTTTTAGAGATTCTGTATCTTTCAGTGCTCTTTGGAAGCAAAAAAGAAAAAAAAAAGAAAAAAAAAGAAGAAAAAAGTAAGAGATGGCATAATTAGTTCCAAAAAAAAATCATGTTTTTAACTTGACTGGAAAGTTTTAATCCCTGGTAGAGCCAACCATCTGTCAATATGACTGATAAGCCATTTTAATTTCTAAGGGCTGGTGAATTTCTGCAGCACTGAAGCTCCTCTCAATATTAGGAAATGATTTCTAAGCAGGAATCCTCATTGTTCATAGATGTATCCCTTTTCACTTTTATGCTTTATTATATTTTTTGACAGTGAGTTCCACAATTTGACAGTATTAGGTATTTTGTAATATAAATAATAATCTGAAGCCTTTGATTCTTCTTTTCAAAGAATGGTTAGTAAGCAGCATCAGAAGTCATAATTAGGTTTGTCAAGTTACTGGCAACAGGGCAGAGCTCAGGCTAAATGAATAAAAAAAAAAGAGAAAAAAACCCATCCTGTGATCCATTAAGGAAAATACTCCTGTGTCATAATGCAGTGAACTGTAAGTATGTATGGATAAACCTGACCTTTGTGAGAGGAAATCAAAACTCCTCAGTTGCATGCTCCAACTGGTCATTAATGAATATTCTCTTTTAATAAGTTACACAGTAGACTGCTTTTGCAGCAGAAGGATTATTATCTGCACATCAATAGCTTATTTCCAGGGAGAGAAGTAATGTTTGTTTTTCTCAATCTGGGTAAATTGTGCTTAAAAGGCTTGGATATAGCTTCCTTCCCAAAACTCTGAGACTATTTGTGTAAATGCTAGTCATGAAGTCTGAGAAATGGAGCGGTGACCACATCTGTCTAGTGAATGGCTCAGTCCTATGGTCTGTGCTGTTTCAAAATTAGCATCTCTTGGGACATGGCTGGCTCTTTGGAGGCATAAACTGTCTGAAAAGCTTAGATGTATTTTAGCTCCACTTCTGAATTAGCATTTTGTCCCACAGCAGATCAAACACATTTTGTGTCTTTTAATGAAAGCACTTTTTATTTGTGAAACTTTGGCTGCTCTGAACTGAAACATAGCCAATAGAATGGACAGTGTGTTAATAAACAAGTAAATGTTTCTTTGAAAGCTGAATTTCTTAAAGTGAAGGAAAGTCAGTAGGTCAGACGTGAAAAAAGGGAGAACAGTGATTTGAGTGAGAGTGCAGTACAACTTATGTGGATTGATTCTTGGCTGTACCGCAGATCTCCTGTGTAACTGGGTACTCTGTAATTGTCTGCATCCCATTTTTCCTGTTGCTGCTGATCTCACTGATAAAGACACTGAAAAACCCAATAGGTTAATCTCTTGAAGGACTTTTGTCAGTGCATAGTGCCAGATTAATTCAGCATTAATAGCAGATGTTGTGGTGAGTCTTTGCACCTCTGAAGGGAAAAGAGTTGCACTTGTGGGAAATGAAGAACCCGTAATAACCATCTTCCACCCTTCAAGCAAACAAAAACTCCACCTTGTTTTTGGTGGCCAGGCTATTCATGTGAAGAGCGAGCAAGGGTCATGCCATTCACTTTGAAACAGGACATGGACATGAGTCTGAATCCTGCATGTCTCAGATGAACATTTTACCAGCTAAGCTGTTACTGTGGAGTGTGAAAGGGCTTCCACAAGAAACTGAGAATCTTTATCCAGCAAAGCTTTCATCTTAATTGATGTAAATCGTGTTAAAATTTCAGTCAGCTGACATCAAAAAAATCCAAACACCCCCTGAAAAATGCCCAGTTATTTGTAATCAGGATTCCAATTCCCAATGTTTTTCAATAAGAAATTTGAAAAAAAAAAATCTACAGGGGCTATGATAAATGATATATTTCACTTTTTCTTAAATTTTGTAAATGTTTTGTAATGACTTGAACTCCATGATTTGTATTTTCTGAGCTGTATGTGATGATGCTGACCTTCCAGACCAGGTGAAATAACCCATCTTTCAGCCCTGTGGTGTATTCAAATGATGTGTGAAGGCTGTTGGGAGGAGGAACCACACTAACTTCAATGTGGCTATTTCAAGGAAATGCTTTTCTTTGTGATCAGGTATAGACTTGAGCATGCAGTGCCTGGACATGATGCAGTGAACAAGCTTGGACAGGAATTTATATCACAGTAATCTCATGTTATATTCTTCATCTGTGTTTGCACATTGTTTTTATTGATACAGAGAAGAGCTCAGTGAAGGGTATCATGGCTTCCTGTCCAAGAAAGGTTTTAAACCCACATTCTCTAGCATCAGGTGTGTGGCTTGTTCCCATCCTGTTCTAAACAGTGCAGAACAATAAGGTCAGCTGTCTGCCCTGCAGAAGAGACAGGTTTGAGAAGGATGTCTTGTTGCCTGTGAATAGGTGTCATCCCAAGAGTACCCATGCTTGTCCTGTGACATCTGTAACAGATGAAGTGTTTCTTGGTGCATCTGTTCAAGGAGGAAGTTTTATGTTACAGTTTGCCTGCCAGAAGGATTTCATGAGTCATCTGCAATTTATCTCAGGGTTGTGTGTTTGTGTGTGTGTGTGCAGGCAGTGGCAAAGTCCATGTAATGGTTGGACACCCAGGGATGGCAAGCACCTGCTGATCCCAGGGAGTTAATTAATATTTGTTGATATTGCATAAAAATAACCTGGTAAAAATGATAGTAGAATAAAGGAGTGCTGGGTTTAGTGTCAGAGTATGCCAGTCTGTTCCTAACTCTGACAATGAGTTTTAATTGTCATGTCAGAATATATACCTCTCTGTCTTCTTCTAGGAGAAGAAGGAAAGAAGCTTTCTAAAGCTGCTAATTCTATGGATGTATTTATTAGTGCTTTGACATACTCAGAATTTCAGGACATGCTCTGGAGAGCTGCTCAATATTTTTGGAGCTGGCTTGGTGCAGAATAAAGTAGCAATGTGCCATCACTGGAAACCGAGACCCAGTGCTTGCCCCAAAAGATCTTCTATGCAGACAGTTACTCCACAGGCTTTCCCTGTGCTGTTTGAAATTATCCTGAAAAAACACCATATAAATAGTGTCTTTCATTTTCATGCTCCCCTCAGTGATGAATATCTGGCATTTCTGCACGATCTTTGTAACACTAGTGTTAGATACTTCTTTTCAGAAAGTTTTGCAGCAAAGGCTGTGGTTTATAATGCTTCCTTGAGTGTGTTATGGCAGTCTTTGGATTGCAAGTGCTTGTCCCACTGACATGGCGTCCTGTAAAAGTCTCTGGTCTCTAGAGGACAGCTTGCCTGATGGATCAGGTCTCCCAGGATTTGCAGAAAAGGCTTTCGGGATCAGCTGACCTGTGCACACTTTGCTTTATTTTCTTTCATTTTTGATTGGTTCAGATGGTCCAAATATTTGCAGAACTCCATTAATTCCTAGTTGGGATGAAGTCATAAGTTCCACTTTCCACCAAGTCATGGAGCCTGTCCAAATTAGTGTCAAAGCCTATATAATACCTCGGCTATATTGCAGGCTTGTACAGTATCAAGATCCTGTTTCTACAGCAGTTACATAGTTGTTACTTCAGTGAAGAATGATACGGCCCCTTATAAAGTCCACAAGCTGACGCCTGTTTTCTAATGTAATATTTACACTATTCAAGGAGCTAAAAGAAGGCTTTGCTTTAATAGATTCCTTCAGCTAATGTTTTTCCTTATACAGATGGGTTATTGTTTCCAGCTTTTGATACCTATGCAGCTTTATATACTAAAACCTCTTTATTTATTTTTTTTTTCTTTTCTGTTGGTTGGATTTTTTGCCCTTCTCTGTGCTCCTGGACCAAGGGAAAGATTTTGCTATTATCTTCAAGTTGCCTTGCAGTTTTCTCTGAATATATTAAAAGCAAAACACAAAAAACCCCACCATGCTGTTGTTGCACCCCACACCACAGACTTAATTGCTTTTTATTTTCAACTCATCTTCCACTTCTTGAGAGAAAGCCTGGTACAGCAATCTTTTAGCATGGATAGAACTCACATAATTTAGGAAGTTAAATGTTTGGAGTTTTTTTTTCCCAAGTTGCTCTGATGTTACAGGTGTGAACGTGACTCTGTTAAAACAATGTCACTCAGGAGATTGTTGTAAATAAGTCTAATGACTTCATGGGGCTGGATAAAAATCTACATGCTCATCCTGAGTATAAATAGCTTTCTGGGACTTCATATTGAAATAGAATGCCAGGTTTTAACTACATTATCATTTATTCTAGCAAAGTAAAACACACGATGACAACCATAAAATTCTGCTGTGAGCAGGGAGTGTGCACAACCACTGAGACTGAATGGACTCTTTTGCTCAATATGCTTCTAGACCAAAACAACTTCAGAAAGTGAGGATTGCTTAGTGGAGTATCTGCTAAAACATTTTTAACCTTAGCAGCGTAAGTCTTCTGTCTGGGCTTTAGTTCAGGAAAAAAATCTTACACTTTGTGTTCCACTGAAACAATTATTTTTCCCAGTTTCAATTAGAAAAATAAGACTTACAGAGAGTTCGGACTAATTTATAATGAATGGAGAATGGTCAAAAGCAGGATATACCAAGGACCTTGCCTCATTGCCAAGCTAATCATATATATGGATATATTTAGAGTATCAAAATCTTCTTGTCGTTGGTTTGGATTGTGAGATTTTGAGTAGTTTGGGTTCAGGTAGAAAATTGTTCAAAATTCTGATTTTTTCTAGTGTATCTATCCTGATGGTTTTCAGTCTGCATGTTTAACAAAGGCATCTAGAAATGCTAGTTGCAGCATTCGAGCATTTATACTTATTTTTTCCCCCCTAAAGAATCTTAAGGACAAAAAGTATTGTAGCTTATTTTGGAATATAAAGGATGAGTTCAGTCATTCCTTAATTCATGTGTGTTCATTTCTTTATTCAGAATGGAGGCAGGATAAATATAGAGAATACATGTATTGACTGTTCTGACAGTGTTCTTGTCAGGTGTACTCTGCAAATTATTATAGTTGTCACTAGGACTTTTATCATTTTCTGCAGAGAAAAATTTCAGAAGGTCACATGAAGCATGTTGTGCTTCAGATGGGTGGCTCAGCTGAATTCCCTGCAGAATGACCTTACTTCATACTTCTAGATAAGCTCCCTATTTCTGTTTTTCCCTTTGAGGATGATAAGATTATCATATAAAAATAATGCTGAATTTATCTATTGTATGTTTTAATTTATTTTTCCATTGTCAAGGTCATATATTGATTTTTGCAAGGGAGGTTAAGGTCTGCCAAGTGTGAAACTGTTGTCAGGCTTGTGGCTGCCACTAGGTATTATTCTGCACAGAAAAGGGCAGCCAAAGGCAGTCTACCAAAAACATGTGGTGTGGCCATTCTAACTGGCTGTTGGTAGGGAGTTGCATATTTCTGTAATGTGCTATTTGACATAGATATGGATCTGTCAGATTCCTGCTTATTGTGGCCAGGAAAGGGAAGTAAGGGAAATCAGCAGAACTTCTCAATTAATTTGAGAAACATCACGTTGTTATTAATTGCACCATTTGTTATCAAGAGGCAGTACATGGTGTGTGAATAGCAGTTGTCAATATAGTTGGTATCTCTTACTACTTTGCCAGTCTTTCATACTTTCTGTACAGTGATATTCATCTGTTTGATGCTTTGTTGAATTCTTCTGCTCTTCTAAGTTGTTCGGTTGGGTGCAAGGGATTAATAAAGACTTACAACCTGCACTGTGTGACCTGACACTGACCTGATGTGTATCTGCACTGTTTTGTCAGTGTCGGGAATGGACGTGCTCCTTTAGTTTACATGTTGAAAGTCCAGTGGAAGAAAAAGAGGGAAAGATCCAAATCTCAGTCATGACTTTGTTTTTAATTCAAAAGATGAAGATTTCGAGTTGTGCAGAATTGTTTTTGTGTGTTGGTATGTACCCTGGCAGGAAACTGTTGGATAGCAAGGTGTTTTCTCAGTGTGGCTCAACAGGAGGCACACAGAGCTATTTCTCTTCTCTAAACCAGAGATAATGGTGGAAGAGCTGAAGTACTCTGATAGACCTACACTTTTAATTTTGATATATATATCTTCCAGGGTAGCTTTTCCAGTGTAAATTTTCATGCACAGACAGCATTGGCCAGATCCACACAGTCTTCCTACACCTTTGGTCATCCTTAGGATGAGCTGAGTGGTTCAAACTCTTACCATATGCTAGGAATGTTAATATTAGTTATTCACAGTTTATAATGGGAGAGGAGGATCCTGGAAAGCAATCTTCATGTTACCAGTGACTTACATCTATGTAGAAATAAATATATTCATTAGAAGGAAATCTAATTTCCTTTGAGCAGTCAAGGAACAAAAAAGAATTGGCTCCTGAGTCTGTGTAGGTATTTTAGAAGGTTGATTGAGATTAGCCCACTGAAGATGATTTCAGGTGGATTACATGGGAGGTAAGGAAATAAGGATTAATACTGCTCCTGCTGTAACTGAGGGGATGCTTTGGTGGTCATTTGGGTGTTCTGAGATTTTGCTTGAATTTACAGGATATGATATGATTAGGACAGAATAGCACAGAATATTTCAGTTGGAGGGACCGACAGCATTCACCTGTTGCAACTGCCTGACCAGTTCAGGACTGATCAAATTAAAGCAGGTTGTTAAGGACAGTGTCCAAATGCTTCTTAAATAATCAACAATCTTGGGGCATCAGCTACCTCTCTAGGGTGCCTTTTCCAGTGTCTGACCAAGCTCTTGGTAAAGCAATGCTTCCAAATGTCCAGGCTGAACTCGCTTGGGTTTATCACATCAAAATGACACAGTCTTTATCTTCTTTNTTTTTCTCCTCTGTGGCAGATGTTAAACCCCTTTATTGGTGAATTCCACCATCACCATAACAGTAGAGAGACAAAATAATTTATAAGATCTGTCAGTATAAAGATACAAAATGTAAACCTGCTATCTGTAAATGGTCTATCCTTCCACTTGGAAACATAATATGTGTGAGGGACTGAGTGTTGCTGCTTAGATGCCAAAGATAGCTGTATCTCCATCAAACTTTATTATTCTGTGTTCAATAATCTGGGCTGAAAGGGATTCTTTTTATCTGACATACCATGGTGACAGTGCTAACATTACACTTTCAGAAATGTTTGTAATAAATGCCACACATCCATGTGGCATTGCACAAGAATATGGGGGAGATAAAGCAATAAAGAGCAGGACAATAAAGAATCCAGGTGGTTCTTGAGTGGCTTTCATCCTGTAAAGTCATCTTGTGTAACCTTGCCTAATTTTCTGTTTCAGGAACAAGAAGATCCTAATAAGCTTGCTACCAGCTGGCCAGACTACTACATTGACCGCATCAATTCCATGGCAGCAGTAAGTCACCTCTCCTGCTAAACAGGGAAGATTTCCTACCACAGGGATGTGTTTCTTTAGGAAGAAGTCCTCAAAGGAGAGGAATGTTAGCCCAAAGGTGTAACTGATTTAAAATAGGGCTTACAAAAGGAAAGTATGGGGATTAAGAAAGAGCCCTGGTCTAGCAGAACAGTAGATTAGAAATCACTAAAAGCATGTCCATTTTTTATTTCTACAATACTGAGTACTGAAGGCAACCACATTGGAGTCTGAAATGAAAATTGAAGAGAATATTTGATGAATCAGAAAAACTACTATTTAAAAACTAGGTGAAGTTTTATTTTGTTATATGGTTTCAAGTTGATTTGCAACCAGTCTACAAAATAGCACTTGGGTTCTTAGTTTAGTAGAAGAACTAAAGAAAAGATAGTTGTTTACGTAAGATAATATCCAGTAATACAAGAACACATAAATAAAAGAGCATAAGGCTGTAACATCTTAGCCATAAGATACAAGCCAAGAAGGTATTTGAGGAAAAACTTTTAAATTGTCCTTGTTCGATAGCTATATAGTGTGTCTCTTCCTCTGAAACATCCAGTAGAGCTGGTCACCAGCAGAACCAGGACATTTGCATATAGTGTTCACTGACCTCCTTTAATAAGGTAGATTTTACATTTTGAAATTCAATTCTTTTACTGAATTTATAGTCAAAATTTTCCTCCAATTACTCATGTGCAGTGTCTACTCAGCTTTAGAAGATGGTTGTGCAAAAATGATGGTAGAGTTCTGTTCCTAACATCTTAGGTAGTACACCTTGCTTGTTTACTTATGCTTTTATTTTAGATTTCTATAGGCTTTTCTGCATCTTTTGTTTTGTGGTTATGAGCTATGAAATAATTTCATTAAACCAATGTCTTAATGGATGCTAAATGTGGCAGTAATGATGTATTTCTCATGGTGAAATATGTCTTGCTGAGTAAACAACTTAAGATTTACAAGCTATAACAACTCACTTAAGAGGATAAAAGAAAAGCTGCTTTCTACTGAGAGTCATGAATAAACAAAACTATCACCTTCCTTCATGCCATATTTTCATGGGGCAGAGTAAGGGAATAGAAGGAATATGGACTTATTTTTAGAAAAGACATTGAGCTTTAGTGACTGGCATGACACTCTACTTTGATTTCCTGACTGAACAAATTTACTCTATGAGGGCCATTAAGGAAAAAAAAATAGTATGAAACCTTGCAGTGTTACTGAGCCAAATACTTCTGGTAGGATTTGATCCAAGGCCTCTTGAATCTACTGAAGTTTTTCCATTGATTTCAGTGGCTTTTGGGTTAGTCTTTAAATGATCGTGATGTAAACTTGGAGTGAATGTGTATACACCACTGTTGTAAATCTGGAACTGCTCCATGGAATGAGACTGTATTTTGGCCTATGTTTCTAATTTTAAACATGTTTTAAGAGCACCAATAAACACCAGCCCTGGTAATGTTGTTTGCATGCCTGAATGCCAAAGCCTGAATGATTGATAACCTTTTATTTGGCTTCAAGACTCATGATTCATTCTCATGCTTGAGGTGTTGAGAAGACACACTGGGGTTAAAACCCCTGCTTCTGATTTACCATTTGGTTGCTTCATTTTTCAGCAGGTAAAACCAAGTTGACTCGATTTTGCAGAAATTGTATCAGTGGAAAACTGGAGTAATCCAACTAAGAACCAGCTCCAACACACTTTAAAAGACATGTTCTGTTCATTATTATTTAGACCTCTGAGATTTCTAACTTTCAAACAGTTATTTTTGGGTCCCATATAATTTCAGTTCTAAATTTAGTGGTGGGGTTTTTGAATTTTTTTTAAAACTGCATCCAAGTGGAGTTGACTTTGAATCTGTGAAAGAAAAACAGGTTTCATGTTCTTGACAATATCTAGTGTATTTCAGTTTGTGTCTCTTGGGCACTATCAGATATTGCAATATTTTCATTAGAAATCTTGCAAGAAGTATTGGAGTTGAAGTGGTATTAATAATCACAGAAGTGTTAGTTTAAAATGCCTTAAATCCTACTTTTAATGAAATTTTATCTTTGCATCTCCTGTGAATTCATTGCGTAACAATCTTCTTATGTTTGTCTTTCACATCCTTTTTTATATCCATTTGTTTAATCATGAAGTTCTTTTTTCATATATATTAGCTTGGCAAATATGTTCCTCCTACTCACTGATGGAGTGGGAATGGCACCGTTTTCATGCTGAATAATAATTATAATTTCGTGCTAATGATAATTAGATATCTTTGTGTGGATTTCAGCGAACCAGGGCTCCTGTGCTTAAGGATCCCTTTCTCAGAATCTCTACTGCAGTGTTACCCACTGTATCTGCCCCTCACAGATTAAGTTTGAGAGGAGTGCAGTGATTCCTGACATATTTGACGTTCCCTACTTGTAACCTTAGACCACTATGTTAGGAAGCACTTTAGGTCACAGATTCCTGATCCAGTTCAAAAAAACTTGCATTTCATGCACGGTTCTCTTCCCACAGTTGTTTCTGTTGCTATGACTTCTCAGATTTTTACAAATTTTGAACCAAATTCTCACAAGAGCAAATGTCTAAAATGGTATCTCTTTACTAGTGTGCAGTTGCACACAGCATGTGAAGGCACTGTCCAAGACTCCAGGTAGCCTGACTGGAAGGAAGTAGAACATTGGTACACTGTGCTCTGGACCAGTCAGGGACAGCTGCTAATCATGATTCATTTAGAAAGTGAAGCCTCCAAATTTGTCTAGTTCCCTGATCTCTACATGCTATAAATGATACTGGGGATGGGGACACGGTGCATGCCCACAATAGCAGACTGTTTCCATTATCAATGTCATTGTCATCTGCTGATTCATCAAAACACAGAAGTTTCTTTTCTTAAAAATAGAGCAGCTGCACAGTTAATGTCACATGTAAAAGAAATGTCCCTGTGCTCCTCCTGGCCTCCTTGCTCCATGACACTGCTTGGCAGCACAAATAAACACAACTCGCACTTTCATGGGGAGGAAAAGTTGTGACAGCATTGTGTTGCTTTTATGATCTTGACTGTAGATGCATTTTCACAGAGAGACTTTCAGGTGAGCAGTAGTTGAAAATCCAGCTTTTCTGGAGAGGTGGCTCGGTCGAGAGTGTGAGATGGGTCAAGATTAATAAATACAGCTGTAACCAGGCCCTTTTCTTTGACTTGGAAAACATTTGTTTAAGGCAGAGCAGCTTCACAGGAGGTTGAAAAGATGTATATCTTTCATCAGAATTTAACAGGTAGATGATAACTCTCTCCTCCGAGTTAGATGACATCTATGTTATTTTAAACTTACCTGCATAAAAATTCAGGTATTTTTAAAATTACATATATTCATAGTTTATGATTTATAATTTCTTCATATAATTTTGTTCTGATAATAATTTATTTTAATAGTTCAGCCTTAATGTAGTTGGAGATGTGGTGCACCTTGAATTTCAACTGACTGTGATGGAAGTCAGAACATCCAGATTGCTTTTTCGCTCTTCATTCTTTTTGTTTCTTACCTTTTTCATTTCACACGTGTGAGGCTGTCAGTAAAATTAGGTCTGTTGATACAGTGTATTGTTGATGCTGGTTTATTCCCTTTCTTTCTTTTTCTCTCTCTCTCTCTCTTTTCCTCACATGCTGTCATTGTGGTATTTGTATTTTCCTTCCCAGCAGTTTCAAGGAATGATCAGCCATTAGGATAAGGTGTGAGAATAAATCTGTGCTTTAAAAAAACCCCTAAATTATTTCATTTTAAGTGGAGCCAAAATTTCAAAATGGTTTCTTATACTACCTGAAGTTTTACATATAAAATTCCACATGAATGATTACTTTCACAAATTCTTGAATTTTTTTAACTGGCAAATCAAGTAAATAGATGCTTTACTTTCCAAAGTGATACACTTGCTCTGGAAAACTTCAAATGTACAAAATGTTCTTATAAAAAGAGCCCTATATACACACTACCTTTTAGGCACCAGACAAGGACCTGGCACTATTTTGCTTCCCCTTCCCAGTATTTTGGATTACTGATGGTTACAATCTGCCTCCTGAGCCCCGCAGACATTAGTCCTCAGTGCAGTTTGTACTTCAGGAAAGTAATTCATCAGTCAGCCACGTGAATGAAATCCAACCTCAAATAATGACAGTTCCCTCCCCTCTGTCTCCCAGGGACAGTTATGTTTTTTTATAACTCTTGCCGAGAAAGCCATTTCACAATGCAAACCCAGTCTGTCTTTAGCAGGGCATGAGGATTTGAATTCCTGGCCATTCACAAGAGTGAGAAATGAAGGGCTCTTGGCTGCCTGCAGCTTTAGAAAAGGGGTTTTCCATAATCACCCTCTGTTGTAAAGGCAGGATTATTTGTATTTGTTTCATTTGGAAATGGGCCTTTTTCACTCTGAACGAGGTACTGTTGAGCACCTTCCTACCATCCATTTGCTTTCCCCCCACAATGGCTCAGAGGAGAAATTAAGCCATTGGACGAATGGGCATTTTTCAAAGGAGCATTTACGGGCCAAAGGAAAGATGACCAGATGGGCTGTCACCCAAGAAAATACAAATCAAGCCCCAAATCACACCCGAGGACTTTGCCATCCATAATGCCTGTTGAGGATTTCTGTTTATTTTTCGAAGAGGGGGATCATATATGGCTTGGCTTAAGAATTTCAATTTATGTTTCTGGCTGTCAGGGGATGCTGGCAAGAGATAAAACATCATCAGCTCGTTTTCCATCAGTAGCGCTCTGTCATTCCATTAGGGCAGGAAATGGCTTGCTCTGGCACTGAGTGAGTTTGACTTCAGCGTGGATCAGAGAGGGGACCCCTCGAGTTAAACACATCTCCCCGTGCCAGCTGTTCAGCGTAAGACAGCGACGGCACGCGGCCAAGTGACCACCCTCAGGATCCCATGTGTGCTGGCATCCCAGGACTTGCAAAAGCAGGCAATGGGAGCCCTTCCAAGGGAACTGAAGTGTTGGGCTGGTGGCGAGGATGGGGAAGGTTAAAGGAGATTCCCGTGAGGGAGAGGTTGTCTTTGGTGCTTGCTAAACAGTAAAATAAAGGCTGAAATATTTTGCTGTAATGAGCCATAATTGTAGCTACTCAGATTCCACCACAGAGAGGTACAATATCAGATCCCTGATAGATGATACTAGTTTAATTGGGTTATTCATTTGAGAAGGGGTTCAGAGCTGCTTTCCAGATACCACTGAGTGATATCCACAAGAAGTCCTGCCAAAAAGAGAGCCATTTATCCTCTCATTTTACAGCTTAAGCGACTAAGAAGACATAGCTATAGGCTAAGAATTTCCAGCATCAAGTCTTGACTTTTTCAAAAGACACACATGGGACTTGTGAGCCTGAATGATATATGCAAAGGGCAGTGAAGAGTCTTGCTTCACATGACAAGGTTGCAGTGGTGCTGAGTGTCGATCTGGAACCCTAATTTTCTGATATACCACTGTTTTAAGGGCTTTGTCTGACTTTAAGAACCATAATTTTTCATGTGTATTCTGCTCATTGTCTCTCACCTTAATTTACAGTCTCCCATAGCAACTTCAGTTCCAGTTGACTGCAAGCTCTAGTAATTGCAAGCTGCACATGGTGGCGGGGGGAAATCTAGGTTTCAAGTATTTTAGTTTACTTGGTAAAAAAAGGGACAGGGATTTTTATGACGCTCCAGCTTTTTGCAGTAAGTGTTCCTAATTAGCAAGGACAAAGTGTGTTAGGAAACACCAGTATCTTTAAAAAAGGTGATATACTTTGCATGGGGAGGAAAAGTCAAACTTGTATGTATAGAAAATGTAATTCAGGGTACTTGCAGGCTTTCTATCCACTTGAAGAAGATTTTATGCTTTGAAACCTGACACATAAGTCTGGTTTGATTTTTTTTTTCTCCTCCACCCCAAATCCCTCCAGTCATGTCACTCTAATAAAAGATACTGCCTCTCCCTACAAACTTTGCCTCACACATCCATAGATCACCACAGCAGATTGCTGTTCCAAATTAGGTACAGTTTTCTGCGGGCATACTGGCAACTGTGATTTTTGGGGGGTAATCTGAGAGCTCTAGTTTAGCCAGTGTGGCAAAGTGATATGCTGCTGCCAGTCCACACGAGCAGCCTCATCTGGATTCAGTTTTGTAGCTGAGGCACTGCTTTCCTAGTGAGAGGTCAGCAGGCACCGCTGCATGTGTTGATGGGATAGTTGTTTTCCATAGCTCCTGGCCTGTCTCTCAGCTTCCACACAGCTCGGGCTTTCCTAATTGCCACCTTCTTTTGTGAACAGATGCAGACTCTGTATGCTTTCGATGAAGAAGAAACAGAGATGAAAAATAAAATAGTTGAAGACTTGAAGACAGCTCTGCGGACTCAGCCCATGAGGTAATGTTGTTGGCCTTTCATCGCAGTTCACTGCCTCCCCATGGTCAGGTGTGACACCGCTGAGAGCGGCAAGGACAGAAACCTCATTGTCTCACCTCACACAAGCCTCTCTGAGGTTTCAGGCAATCCTCAGAGAGCCCTACAGTCCCTGCTCTGAGCCTGCCTTGTTGGAAGGCTAACTAATTTCACACTAACGCTGAAACGTGTAGTTTCAGGGAAATAAAAGACAAAGTCTACTGTGAAAAATCTGTGGCAGATATTTGCAAACACAGGTAATGACTGTGAAGATCAGATTTTAATTTTCACAGCCCCCTGCACATCCCATGTAATTTGATTCACTTTGGGCAAAGTCTCAGCCTGTACTCTGAACTTTGAATTTAAGCTTCCCCTTATCTTTAGTAATGTGAACTGTTTAGTACAAAGCAGCTAATCCATCTGACATCACCTGGTTTGGCATTCTTCCCATTCTATGTTGTAACTGTGGCATAGAAAAATGTAAAGAGACTTTATTGTGTACTGTCTTTGAAGGTAAGGTCATCTTTCTTTTTCTGATAACAAAGCTCTGAAAAATAGCAAACTAACTAGCATAGAAACCTTTTCAATTTAACACTTAGAAGAGCACTGTGGAGAAACAATAACTTCAGTTGATATGATTTCAGGAAACAATCAAAAAATTCTGAATGTTTTTTTAAATTGGTCAAGTACTTTTGCACCCACACCATGCTGAAATCATAGTTTCAGAGAGCTTCAGCAATGCCTAAACCAAATGCAGTTATATTTTGGGAAGGGGATCCTAACCAAACCAAACAAATGAAATAAATAAATAAAAACAATCCAGAAAATTGATTCAAAGAATTTTCATTGCACTTACTTTGACTTGAAGTGAAGATATTTTTGGGACTTCTTGCAGAGCTAAGTGCTGATTGTGCTTCTCCCTTTTATAATCTTTAAAAAATTGACTGCATGCAGGTTCTCTGGTTTTTACCTCTTGTTTATTTCCTGTTGTGATGGGTTTAAGAGAGCACAAAACCATATTCTGATACTCCTCAGGTTTTGTTAATTTTACATGTGGGTAGAGTGAGTGCTTTTAATGTGGAAACAGAGAAGTTGTATCCTATACTGCAACCCAAGTCAAGAGTGACTATTTGATGCTGTCTATCACTGTCCTAAAGCAGAGAACACAGTAAAATTCAGCTGGATTCTATGTTAAAATGGAAGCTAAGGCAACTGTCAAAGCTTCCAACTCTCAGCAGGCTTTTAAACCAAAGTCCTGTGCTGTTGAGACTTGATACAGTACCACTATTACATTAATGCAGAGCTGGTTTGGTGCTTGCTCTGTGAAGGTGACAGCTTTCATTGAATGTAGCCACAGCAGCAAGGCCTCTTTGCTTTGTCCAGCTGAAACACTTTGGTGGCCACTATTGGTTGTTCTGCTCCCTCATTTTGAATAGACAGCCCAAAATCCTTGTTGAGGACAAGGCAGTAGAGAAGAAGGAAGAGCAATGAGCATTTGAGCAAATTCTTTTCTCAAAGCCTTTCAAGATTTTTCTTCTCCAACCTGTATTGCATCTGCTGGATACCCTTGACAACAGTCTGTTGCTTCATCTGTTTGCAATAACCCTGACAAGTACAAGCATCCATGGGCTGCCCTATAAAGTCTTCTAAATCACTGGCAATGGTTGTGGGGCTTTAAAAAAAAAAGAAAAAACAGCTAAGCCAAGCCAAATTTTACGTTAAGTCCTGTGTTTCAACTAATTTCCAACGACTCAATTCGTTAGCTGCCAAATGGGCTGCATGCCAGTGCCTGATCAACAAGCCAATTTCTTCTTGATGGAAAGGTTGCAGTGGAGAGGCCCTCAGCTCCACCAAATCCCTCTCATAAGCAGTATGATACCTGAGCCTTCAAAATACTAGTCTTTCTAGTTCAATTTGGATATCAAATCCTATTTTCTTTGCCACTTCTGTTCATCAAGCCTCTGAAGAAAATAGAAGCCTAAATTCACACAGGATGAACTGTTTGGAATCACTTAGTGATAGCAAGGTGCACAGGGGCTCTGATGGCTTACCAGTGGGCTCTTCTGCTTGAATTCTCTGATCCAGAGGAATCAAAAGAAGAAAAATACATGCATTTGGCTCTCTGTTTTGTTTTACTGTAAACTGTGTCTCTTCTAGTAGATAGTGCAGAGTAATTAGTAATCTCTGTCTCTGTTCCAACCCACCAGTTCTAACAGCAAAAAGTAAAGCAGACCTATCCAAACTCAAGTTCCTCTCCTCTTTGTAGAAAATAGGATAGGAGTATCCCTGGGGCAGTTTGTGGTACCCTTTGAGCAAGTGCACCTTGTTTGGTATTTAGGAGCTGCCCTAAAATAATAAAGCTGGGTTATGTCCTAACAGAAGGGAACAATCCCAGCCACAGAGAACAAAAATGCCTCATCTGCATCTTGTAAAGAAACACATTTTCCCTCAGGTTTGTAGAAACTTAGAACCATAAACAATTGTGATGACAAACTGTTGGACAGAGGCAGTGAGAGAGGAGTTTTTCATTTGGTATTTTAGTGCCCCAAAATGGAGGTTCAGAAGTGCAGCAAAAGCAAAAACTTAAAAGTTACCAGGAAAAAAATAGTTTTGTGGAGCCTTTGAAAAATACCTCCTTTAGTCTGAATCGTCACCCATTCCTTTACTGTCTGCGTTTCTCCTTTTGTTCTATTCAGATTTACCTCCTGCTATTTTTGTTTGATTTAGCAGTGTTGCATCCAGGTGCATGCTGAAGAGGATCATTTATGCAATTTAAGCAAAATCTATTATGCTGAACTTTTCAGCAGTTCAGTAGTTATCAGGATTGTTTGTGCCCCCCAGTTTGAAAATTAATGCTGCAGGGAAGTGTAGCCTTGCCTGTTAACAGGGTGGGAACATCCTGCTCTCTGCACACCCAAGCATATGATCTTTCTGTCTTTCCTGGGCTGGATCAAGTCTTACAGGGAAGCTGTACCCCAACACTTGGAATCCATCAGTGGGTCAGATCCTCCTAGGCCACCACATCTGTATTTGGATGAAAGGTTTATTATTAGAGCTAGCTAACTCATTCTGATCAGCACTCTCTAAAACTTGAAAGGGAAAGAGGTGCCCTGCCTTTTAAAGTGTGCTAAACTGGTCAAGTGAGAGTCTGAGGTGAGGTTAGGCTTTAATTTGCTTGTTTAGCACCTATTAAAACACACTCTGCTTTATTTACATTTGAGTGTTTGAATGTGTTAGCCAGAATGCATTGGCAAATATGTTTAACTTTACACCTCCCAGTCTAGAACAAGACCTTCCTTTGCAGCACAGAGGCTGTGTAGGACAGGAGTTAGTTACACATGTGCTGTGTGCAAGAAGGTTCTTTACTTGTGTAAGTTGACTTTGCTCTTGCACATACACCCAGAATCTGCACAGTGGCACACACATGCACGAACACCAACAGTGTGAGGATTGTGTCTCTCAGGCTCTCAGCTAAACTCCCTCTTCTTTTTCTACCCTCTGCAGACATTTACTCACACACCTCCCCACACCAAGCCAATCCTCATACTGAGAGTATCTGTTGGGCCAGAACCTGCTTTTGCCGTTTCTTTACCTCACCCAGCATGGTTTCTGGCTTTTCTGGAGAATAAGGCACTAAGTATTTAGAGAAAGGAAGATGAAAGTCATAATTTGATCCCTGCTTCTGATTGCAGCTGAAATAGAAAGGTACTTGGCTTTGCTGGCTGTTGAGTAACACAACTCACTGTTTGCTCTCTGGGCTAGGAATAGTACAGGAAAGTCCCAACATTGTTTTAAATTATGTCATTAATCAAGTTTTGTGACACACACCGCTTTCCAGCACATGCCTTTTTTTTGGCATGACCTCATCCTAACAGTCTTAGAAAAATTGCACTGCCAGTGGATTTAGTGAGAGTTTGTACTTAACTGGGACAATGTGACTTTTGTGCATTTACCTTTTTTTTTTCACACGGTCATCAGAGCAGGCTAAAATACATGAAAATTGTAGAGCCTCGCCTTTCTTGTAAGATCATGTGTTCTATCCAAAAAGTGCATTTAGGGGACCCTTTGCTCTGCTGCTTCTTGGATGTTTCCATCAGTATTGCTCTGTAAATTCAGAAACGTATTCATTTTAAGTTCCTCTCAGCCCTGGAACTTCAAAGAATGGGGGGGAAAAAGTCTATTTCCCCTGACCCCCAAAAGAGAGAGGGAATAGATAAGTATAGAATGGAACTTTGAAGGTAAGGAGGAAAAGAAGAATTTAAAGTAGCCCCTCCATGATAGAGATAAAAGCAACTCCACTCTTTATAGGTTCAGGGAATTGATCAGAATTCATTGGCATCATTGTTTAGTAACATGCTGAGCTTGTGCTTATTTTTTTTTTCCAAATAAATACTTTGCAGCAACTCTCGTAGCTATGAATGCACTTGTTTCAGTCTTCTTTGTCGAGCTTGCAGCTAAATATGTTACAGAAACTTAACTAAGTCTGAATCTTTCTGTAGTTGGTTTGAATAACAAACTGCTTTGGCTGACTTCCTGATGCACAATGTCAATGCTGCTCTTGGGCCTGGAGAAAGAGGGGCTTTTGCTCCTGTGATTTGTTAGAGTAGACAAAGTGGTGCATCCAGAGAATGTGCAATCAGACCTGTGTGAAACTTGGCAGATTGTCTTAGCGGGGTTCAGTTAAACCATGTTTTCATTTTTGGTGTGCACATGTTCCTGTGTGTGCCCTTACTCTGATGTCACTTTGAAATTCAGCTTTGAACAAAACCCAAACCTCAGACCAAAACCATTCAACCATTTGTTGAATGCACCAGGCTTTTCCATGTTTTTGGTCAAATTGTTGGCCCAAATAAGCTGAAAGTTGGCAAATCTCTCAGCATGGTAAGAGTAACTTTCAGGTAGACTCTGAAAATTCCTGTGTGGTGTGGAGTGTAACCACCAAAAGTACATACAGATGTCAATTCCATATTATCCAGAGAAATATAAGTATGGCTTGGGTTGCTCTTGCTGGTACAGGGACATGAACAGAGACCAGTGAAATTTGGTCTTTCAGTATGGAGCTTCCATTATTACTGATTATAAGTAAAAGCATCTCATGGACAGAAAAAGAAAGATGGCACATTAGGGAAGAAGGGGGCCTGGGTAAAAGCACAGTGACACAGAATTTTGGTATTTTTACTTTGTTACACAGTTTGCAATTGTTAGCAACCTTTTAAATTGCTTGAAGTAACTTTCTATATCATGCTGTTCAAAGTGTGGCCATGGACAAGTCCTTGCTGGTGTACATTTTTGTAGACTGAAAATTCAAGTGTGATGCACATGGTTTTGCATTCAGACATTCCAAAAAATGTACCTATCTGAGCAGCATGGTAGAGGAGGCAGGAGGTAAACAATGAGATCTAGGGAAATTATTTGCAGCCCTTTCCATGTCTTTGTATCCCCATTTTTAATCCTGGGAACTTCAAACGAAACATTGCCAGAATGATTGGTTTGAACTGATTTATCTAATTCCATCCTTTTCTACTGAATTATCTAGAAGGCTGTTTGCATGGTGTAAATTGACCCATCTGGATTTTTTAACCCTGATTTCCAACAAAAGCAGAGGAGGGTTAGCACTTACAGAGGAACATTTGAAACATAGCATGTTCCTACACACGTGTTATGGGATTGGAGTGGGAAGGCAGTGTGGCTGATGGACAGAGTGGGAATGAGCTTCTGTCAATGTGCCCAAATCCTGGAGGTGGAACCTATAAGCAGTGTTGGCTGAAAGTTAGAGCTAAGCCTAAAAATGTTTTAAAGGTAATCTGAACTCATAAATAAAAGTGTGGTGAGACATCTGTGTGTTGGGTATGTAAGATGGAACAATTTGAAAGAATCCCTCCAGCCTTGAAAATGCAGCAGCTGTTGAGGTGAACCACAGCAGTGTTTGGTGATAAGTGCAACGAAGGACACAGAGACCAAACAGAAGTGTAAGATGATAGCATGTAACTACCCTGAAACTATGTAACACACCATTATTAGCTGAAATGTTTTCTCTCTTGGTTTGTTTGCTTTGTTTTTCCTAAACACCTGGGAATTGTTCTGTGAATTTAGGCTGAAAACTAGCCAGCTTTTAAACATCTGGGGCTGAATAATGTGCTGTCTTTTGAATGAAGTGCCTTTGCTCTGCTTTCCTTGTTTTTCCTACTCGGTTTTTTGTTTTGTTTTGTTTTTCTCTTTTCAGGTTTGTGACCAGGTTTATCGAGCTGGATGGCCTGAGCTGTTTGCTGAACTTCCTGAAGAGCATGGACTACGAGACCTCGGAGAGCCGCATCCACACATCCGTTATAGGGTGTATCAAGGCTCTGATGAACAACTCCCAGGGACGGGCTCACGTCCTGGCCCATCCAGAAAGCATCAACATCATATCCCAGAGCTTACGGACTGAGAACATCAAGACCAAGATTGCTGTGCTGGAGATCCTAGGGGCTGTCTGCTTGGTACCAGATGGTCACAAGAAAGTCTTGCAAGCCATGCTTCACTACCAGGTCTATGCTGCAGAAAGGACAAGGTTCCAGGTAAAAAGAGGATACTTTGACAGAAATACCCAGAATCAGGAACCTCTGCCAGGAGTGATTTTACAGTGCACATATTGTGAACTTGCTAAGTAGTAAAAAGGCAATATTTATAATTTTGTTTTAGGAAGGGAAATTCCTCAAATAGATTATTTACATATTTATATTTATATTTCAGACATACTGCTTTTCATTACTGCTAACTTAAAATTCCATATATTTTTGCCTGAAAATGGAGGTTTGCCGTGCTAAATGAAAGCTGATTATCTGCTCATACTCCAGCTTATGGCATTTCTGGAGTGGTGATGATTTGTTCTGTCCTAGAAGCTGAAGCCACAGAATTCCAGGAGCCTCTGTCCTGGAATTTTAAATCCCTAATTTAGTAATAAAGGAATCGTGGATTGAATAATGCAGACAATGCATAAAATTATGTATTGTGGAGGCTCTTCACTTGCCGCTTAACTTGTGAATCATTGTCACGTATCAACTGTTGGCTCAAATAACTCCCATTTAGACCATAGAGGGGAAATGCATTCTCAGAGACCTTGAAGAAGGTCCATGACAGGGTTTTATTGGGGAAACCACTGGCTGCTGCTATAATGTTCCTCTTCCCAGTGTATTGAGCACCTTTACAAAAAGACAGTAGAGAATCTGTTGCAGTGTGTGAAGCTGTGGCTCCTTAATTTTGGGATAATCTCACCCATTTTGTGTTCTTTCTTAGGTGAAATTATTAAAGTAGTGTTGTGCCAACAAGCACTGTATCCCAATGCCTGATAGTCATTATCTCCTACTTCCTTCTCAGCTAATGGATTTTAGGCTACAATTAACTTATTACTGTAAAAGTGAATGGGGAAACCATCAGTGCTGATGGACAGTAGCTGCCAATGTTTGTGTCAGAACCAAATGCACAGTGGGATTCACTGGCTGTGGCTCAGACCTGGGGCAGGGGTGCAGGAGATCTTGATTTGGTATTAACCATATTTGGCACTGGTAGGACCATCCTTCTGTGTGCGCTGCCCCATTTGCTTTGCTTGTCTGTTCAGACTTGATGTGAGTCTTTGATATCCTCTAGAAGGGGGTGCCTTTCAGCTTCAGTTGGAAGCTCCTGAGGCTATTTCAATAGAGAAAATCATAATTACAGTAAACCTTGGAAGGTGAAGAGATTATAGCTGCAGTCCTAAGAATGTGTCGCCATTCTTTAGTACAGGAGTAGGACAGGAATGAGCAGTGCAGGTGCAGGAAGTAAGCCATGTACATGAACTATGATGTGGAGGTTATTGGGTACTACCTGTGGAGGAGAAAGAAAAAAATTAAAGTCAGCTTGTTCTCTAGTAATTAGCTGAAATAAAGGATCCTGAATTAATATGACGTTCTTTTACACCTGGGAGACATATGACATTCTTTTACACCTGGGAGACAGGTGGGGATAACTTCAGCTGCTTAGCAAAAAGTAACTCACAAGACTTTTCATACATTCATGAAAAGTATTTGCATAAATGCTACACCTGTCAAAATACTTTTCCATTTGGGAAAAATGAAGGATAAATGGATACTCTCTCTCTTTTATTTCTCAAGCAAAGGGAAAAAAAAAAAAAAAAAGGAGAAGCCCCACCCAACCCCCAAAATGATTCAGCAGAAGGAATGTGTTCTTGTTTGCAATTACTAGTACTTGTGTTTAGAGACTGAAATGGGATTTTCCGCTACACTCAGCAATAGCTTGAGTTTAATTTTGAGGAGGTAAGTGTTCATCCAAAGATATTCCTCATCCATATCCAGTTGTTCTTCTAAGGGAGAGGCTGGGGAATCTTTTTAATCCTGAAGAAACAAATGCGGTCATGGTCTTTCTTACATTTTAGAGGAAGTTTCTCTGATAGTCTAGCACATGAGATTAAGAGTGTTCTCTCTCTTTGCCTCTTGCCCTCCTGCATCTCTGTTTCAGAATAGTCTTGCAGCTTATTGTCAAGAAAAGCATCCACTGTAACTTGAATATGGGAAGCCATTTTAAAAGAGGGATGAGCTAAAAATGCTTGTTTTGTTCCTTTCCTGTAAGATTCAAAGCTGTAGTGTACAGTGACAGCCTTTTTAAATCCTCTTTTAATCCTAGTCCTGATTGTAATCTTTGTAGCCCAAAGTTTGCAAGTATCTGAAGAGATCCTTTAAGTGTGAAACTGAACCCTTTGGGGGCTGTGTTTCCTGCAGCTTGAGCATGTAGCAGCATCCCTTGGTGTATTGAAGTGTCCAAAAAGTGTGGAGCTTGCAGCAAACTTTATACTTTGCAGCTTGACTTTTGACGAACCACACCTAAACACTGTTATGTTGAAAACTATTCACCGCAAGTGGGGAATCTGGCAGAACCAACAAACAAGAATTCTTTCTGTGAAAGTAATAAAACCGTGGACTAAACTGTAGGAACAGGAGAAACTATGCAGAGTAGAAATTTATTCCTTTGCCTCTATGGTCCATCATTGCAGACTGGTTCTAACTGGTGGAGGGAAGGAAAGCTGGGAGCTGTAAAGGCGCTGCTCAGTCTTTTCCTATATCTAGTTCTGCAAGACAATGGACAAATTAGAGACACAGCATGTAAGAGGACAATCTCAAATTTTGGAAATCAACTCAGTTCTTCTGAAGTAAATGTGCGTGCAGGGCTTTCTGGGAATTGTACTGAGCTCACTTTTATTGGAATATCCAACAAATAACTTACAGGTGATGCTGACCTCTGACAATATTAGTGCCAGTGTTGCTTTTCCTTAAATTGCCTTCCTGACAACAGTGGTTGAAAAAAATTTGTCATCCCATTCAGCCATCTTGCTGTCAATTTATTCCTCCTCATCTGTAAAAGCTGGCACTTTGTATATTATCTGTTTGGATTTATTTTCAACTCTTGCAGGTGGCAGTACACCTAGGTGTCCCATTCTCCCTCATGTCATTTGTGGTGATCAGCACAATGTCCATTGGGGAATCAGGAGATTAATGTAATTAACACTAATACAGATCTGCTTTTCCCCAAAACATTTTTAAATTCCTTTTCAAAAAGAATATTGTGATGCATAATAATTTGAGATACATGGTACTGCTTCCGCTCCTGTTTGTAAGAAGAAGGAAGAGAGGTTCAGAATGATTTACTGACAACTATCTCAAACTTGAGCTCCTGAATAACTTGCTGCTGACAACTTTAGATTGAAACAGTGACTATTTCCAGTTTGCACAAGTGTGGTGGAGTACAGAGATCATGTATTTAACACAGCAACATAAAACATGGCACATTTTGTTGAATGTAAGAAGTTATTGCTAGTCAATGTTCTAAACACAACTCCGGCTACCTGGCACAGTTGCCAAAAGTTGTCAGAAGACTCAGCAGCTGGTGAATTAGTGGAGAAAGAAAGCTGTGATTTAGGATATGGTTCTTACTAAACTTATATTAACTCTATCCTGCAACAGCTCCTATTACTTGAATAGAAAACTTGCAGTTTTATACTGGTGTATGTGAAGTCAAAATTCAAATGATAGTGAAATTTCTGAGCATTATAAATGCTTTGAGTCCCAATTAGCTTAACTAAATTGCACCAAGTAATACCAGCTGAAGACCATTAGTCAAACAGTGCTGAAATGCTTCGAAAAGGATGTCTTTGCTTCTTGATGTGTTCTTTCTTTTTAAATTTTTTTAATGAAGTTAATGGAAAATATAAACAGAACTTATATGAATATGAAGGACTATTTCCTTAGCAAAAAAATTTCAGATTTTACTCTGAATTGAAACTGATATAAAATATTATTTCTTTCTAAATTGCCAGCATTTTTTCTACTAACTACAATTGTCAGTCCCTAACTTCAGTCAGGATTCACTTTAAAGCCCTGGTGAGATTCTCCAGAACTTACTCTTTTTTTGTTGAGGCTCCAGTCTTCACTCCTGCCTTTTTGTACTGCAACTGCACCCTGAGTCTTCAATATTCAATGTGTTAGTAGGTCTATAAGGATCATCTTTGTCTTGACACTTGCAACAAGATTCTATACTTTATGTTTGTGTCTCAATTTATATACTCACTATTCCTATTTTCTCACATTTACCGCACCTTCTTGCCTGACTTTTTTCCCTTTGCTTGCTTTATTGACCCTTCTTTTGTAATGCCCTTCTGCCTGGAATGATTCTCACTTTAAAACCTAACAGGGCAGTCTAGTTCATCTTAAGATATTCCTTGAAAATTGTCCTCCTCAGAGCAACACTCTTTCCGTACTCAAATGCCACAGTAGTATTAGGGCCTGCCTTCAATCTTCTTCCTAAGCAATCTGGAAAACTCTGTCTTCATCCAATTGTGTGAAACATGCTGCTTTGCCTGCAAATCCTGCTCTGCCCCTTAATGAACAGTGATGAAAAGAACACTTCAAATTCAAACAGTAAATCTTCAGAGCAGAAATGTGGAATTAGGAAGATGAGTCCATGTTGTCCTTGCTGGGGTTTTTTCCCATGTATTCAGTGTAATCCTGTCACTGGCTCACTGTGTGATCATAAAAACATTACTTTGTCTCTTTTTTTTCTTGTGGAGATGGAGTTTTATAAAATGCTATGAAAACTGAGAAGGAAGAGTCTCTGATTTAAAGTCATTCATGTCTGAATAATCCTATTTATGACTGGTTTCCTTTTTGAATGGGGCACAGTCTTTCTCTCCCCTAAGCTGTTGCCTTTCTGATTATTGTTATGCTTGCTGCTTCCCCTCCTGTTTTCTGTGTCATGACACTTAAGCACATTATACTTTTTAATATGCCATATTTTGAGACAAATCAAACATTGCAAGTAATTACATAATGCTCTATTGGCCCAAAAAGTTTATCAGGATGTTCCAATGCTTTCCCAGCATAGCTTGCTATTTAAAACACTTGTCTAGCTGTGGGTCCCTGTGGGGAGAAAGAATTTTCCTTGTAGTCTTGAGAGACCTAGGTGTTAGATACTGTCTAAAAGAAGCTGATTTCACTTGCCAGTGGAAATATTAACTAGGCTGCTTTGGGCAGAAGACTCTTGTTTCCCTCCTTAATGCTTCTAGAAATTTTGAAGCTTGAGGTGAATGAATAAAGAAAGTTTGATATTGTCAGTTGAAAAGGTGGGGGCCAGGAGCATTCCTTCCAGAGCCCCCTTGCCTGGTTTGTATTAAACACTGTCAGCACAGACCAGAATTTTTAAGGAGAAATCTGATCAATTTGGAATTGTAGTAAAGGATCTAACAAGGAACAAATTAAAAGGCTGCTTTCACCCTTGATTTCCTTCTTCCCTTTAGGGCTCAACCAAAGCCTTTTGAGGTTTGCTGCAGATTGAATGAAACCCTACTGGTTGTCAGTGATGAGGAATAATGGGATTATGTGAGGAAAGTTTTGCTTAAATAGTAGGAAAAACCTTTTATAACCATAAGATCAATTGGGCCACAGAGTGGCTGCCAAGAGGTGTGGTGAAATCTTTTTCACAGGAAATGTTCAAGTGAAGATTTGAACCTCAGCCATTTGCAAAGAGTTGGAGATATTGAAGTTTGGCTGCAGTATGTGGGTGTAGACACTGATGCTTAGGAGTTGCTTGAACTTGCACTGTTTCCTTCTCAAGATGAACAATTACATGAAGATGTGCTGCTTTTCGATTGGATTAGTGCAACACAGAGTTTTGGGTTTTCTTGCCCTGAATTTGGTTTGCCTCCCATTGCATTCTGCTCCTAGTTCAGTGTTCTGAAACAGGGGATAGAAAACTTTTGTTATCATTCTTCAGCCTGTCTGGATGCTATACCTGATGTGCTGTTTCATAGATTCTAGCATGTTCCTAAGAGTCTGTGAGAAAATATGATAGGAATGAAGCCTCTGAAGGAAACCAGCAAACCCATCCTTGGTTTTGCTGCTTCTGTAGTGATGGCTAATTCAATTATTCCAAGAAGGCACATGTGTTTTGGATTTCAAAATCTGGCAGTAACAGAACAAAATTCTCTCATTTATTTCACTTCTGCTCGTTTTTCAAGTTGAACAGTTGGTTTTGTTGGTGAATTTAAAGACTTCTCAGATAGTTTCCGATTGTCACTGTTAGAGATAGCATGCTGGATTGAGCTGACCACCAGTCTGGCTCAGTAGAGCATTTCATGTGCTTTTATGTAAGAGTTGTCCCCATTTCTTGCAAAATATTATTTAGTCATAACACAGTTGTTGAGGTGTTGGATGAGATTGAAGCTCAAAGGGGAATTTGAAAATTCCAGATGGGAAATTTAGAAGCAGCAAGAGACAGGAGCTTGTTTGATAATGAACATACTATGCTCAGATGTAAAAACAGCTGTCAGTAGCAGTGTATGATAGGTCAAAAGATTTTTGCACAAAAACAAGCATGAAGCCAGGAGGTTCTTTCCCCTGAAAAATGCACAGGAGGATATTCCTCCCGTTTCTTGAGAGATATCTCTGTGGCTTTCTACAGGAAACAAGATAGACCTGTCTAGCAGAGGAAAGATTTTGCTGTGAATGAACACTTTCAGTAACCAGAGACAAAAGACTGACCAGAGGAAAATGAACTTCTTACTTAGCATCATAGCTTCAAAATATGATTTAGTTGGTCTGCTGAGCCTAAAAAGTTATTTTTGTCTTCGTTATCCCTTTATGGTCAAAACTTCTTGGGGAGACTAAAAAGAATTCTCTCTTTTTTAGTGCAACAGCAAAACAAATATATGAGAGTGAGGCATTTATTGTTAATGCTGGAGTGAGACTCATACAGCTGAACTGACAGATCTAAAGTGGAATTTGTTACTCTTTCAGTAAGGAAAATCATCCTTGGAATTATGAACTGATCAGAGAAGATCCTGAAGAGAATGTTAATGGTGATCAGCACAAAACTAAAAGTAGAGTTGCTTTCATGGCTAATCAGTTTCTGCATGTAGCCTCTTTGGTAAATATTCAAGTGGAATTAATCCTAAATAAGGCAAAAGCCACCAATGTTATTTATCTAGTCTTTTTCTCCTTTGAGTCCTGATGTTCACAAGATTATGGTAAAATACCAATATGTATGCAGAAATTAGACCAAAAGCATTCCTGTGCTGAACATCCCCCATGGGTTGATTGACACAGGGTTGTGCAGCCTCTGGGAGAGAACTTCCAGCAGCCTTTCAATAAACAGAACTTATAGGAAAAATGGAGAAAAGCATTTTACCAGGGCCTGTGATGACAGGACAAGGGCTAAAGGGTTTAAACTGTAAGAGGCTAGACACAGAATGCGTGAAAGGAAGAGGTTTTTTATGATGAGGGTGGGAAAACACTGGAACAGCTTGGCTGGCAAAGTTGTAGATGCCTTATCCCTGGTAGTGTTCGAGGCCAGGCTGGATGGGGCTTTGAGGAGCCTGGTCTGGCAGAAAGATGTTCCTGCCCATGGCAGGGGGGTCAGGACTAGATAATTTTTAAAGGTCGTTTTTAACCCAAACCATTCCATGAGTCTGCAACATGGAAACTGGAGCTCAACTGCACTTCCAGTGAGATGCAGCTTTGGATAATTCAACTTTGAGCTTTGGAGCTGTGTGCACTCCTGTTATTTGAAAATCCCTTAAAGGAGCTTACCAAGAGGTAATAATAGTGTGCTTCATGTTGAAGGGTGGTAAGTGTGGGAACAAGGATAAATCTTTCAAGGTTCAGGTATAGGCTTTATTCCTCAAAAGACAGCTTCTCTTTACAATTATCTCCCCCTGTATACAGAAGTGTAATCTATCCTGCAAGAAATCAGATTATGTCCTCTAACCCAGCTTGTTGTTCTGTTTCAGTCACTGTTAAATGAGCTCGACCGAAGCATGGGGCGCTACCGAGATGAAGTGAACCTCAAAACAGCCATCATGTCCTTTATCAATGCTGTTCTGAATGCAGGTGCTGGTGAGGTGAGTCCCTGCCCTGGAAATTCCTTTCAAAATGTTATGTTTAAATTAGTTTACCTTGGAAATAGTAGATTAAGTCACAAATCTTGTGGTAGTGAGTGGATATATTTTGTGGAAAATAATGCTTAATTGTTAAGATCAGTCTTACAATGTCTTCCATATTATTTCACTTTAAACTTCTTCAGTATAGCATAGACAACTTACACTGAAATGATTACTTTGAGCTGGGTTTTGGTTGGTTGGCTGGTTAGTTGGTTTTTGCTGTTTTAGTTGTGGGGTTTTGGTTTTTTTTTTTGTTTAAGAACTGCAAAGATTTACCTTTCTATTCCAACCTTTTTAGAAAATATTTTGATTTACCTTCAGAAATGTTTTGAAATGTTAAGTTGTTTTGACTCAAACCCAAAGTCAAAGCATTTTAATTTTAAAATATCAAAAGGAAACATTTTGGAAAAGCGCACACTTGTTTTACTTCTACTAACAAGACTTCCTTTTGAGTCTGAAGGATAGAATTTATTTCATTAAAAGTGTTACATTTTTGACATTGGCTTTTTTTTTCTTTTTTTGGTTAAACCACAAAAGACAACTAGCTCATGAGAGCTATCTGACAATGTATTTGTCTCTATCTCTGGAAATCGTGTAGCATCCCACTGAATAGATGTCTGAAGATTTGTCAGAGTATGTGGTTTTATGTATATGATTTTTTGACAAATAAAGAGAAAAAATAGGAGGAAGACTGCAATGCTGTTCATCTGTAAACAGGAGGGGAACCTCCAATGGACTAGCAGGAAAAATGCCAGTAGCTTCTGTTCCTTGTGGAACAACATGGAGTGTGCTGTCCTTACGACTGCATATGCAAAATTGACAGTACATAAATGTCCTTCTAAGTGAAATGGAGGCAAAGGCATTAATTCCTTTTTTACTTACTTTACTGGAATTATTCATCCTGTGAATTTGGTGTCAGGATAGAGAATATTAAAAAGGGAAGAACTGAAGTTTTAAGTGAATTTTTCTAGAATGTAATTGACAGCTTTTGAAAACAAATAACTTGGTTTTCCCCCATTTTTTAAGGACAATTTGGAATTCCGATTGCATCTTCGATACGAGTTCCTAATGCTGGGAATCCAACCCGTCATTGACAAGCTCAGAGGACACGAGAATGCCACACTGGACAGGTAGGACTCAATTTCTGAGAACAGCTACTGATGAACAGAAAGCCTTCTTAGAAACTCCTCTCTATTTGAGACAGCTGCCTCCGTCTGTTCTTGAAACTGACTCCCTAAAAAACAAAAGGAAAATAATAATAAAAAAAAATTATCCTAAAATTAACATCAGTGGCGGAAGTAGGAAACATACATCCTCTGTTGGCAGAGGCTGTGCAAAGGAGTTCCTCAATTGCTTTTCTTCTCAGCTGAAGATGGCAGTCAGGATGAAAAATACAAGAAGTATTCTAATTGTTTTCTCTTGAAGCAAAGCTGGAACAAAAGCCTGTCCTGGTAGGAGGGAGAGAAGCCAGTAGTTCACTGACTTCATTGTGACTGAGTATGTGTGGTCTAAGTGCCGGTTCTGAGTTTCCAAGTTGTATGTCTACAGTTTGCTGCAGAGCTGGAATGAGGAATGTTACTTTTGATCTGCAACATTATAAACAAGAAAAAGAGAATCTGTCCTACAGGTAATCTGTATTCCTTTGGACAGTAACCAGGAGTGTTTAGGAGGGACTTAGGGTGCTTTTGGATTTTACAAGTTAGTCAGGAGAGTGAAAAAGGTTTGAGAAGATCTCAGATGCCTGGATTACATAGACTCTTGTACCAGATCTGTACAGGGGAATGTGCCACAGCCTTTCTCCACATCATCTGCTGTGCTCCAATCTCTATGTAAGACAAGTCCAGATGGTCAGATGGTCACTCAGATCCAAGCATAGTCCTGTTGCTGTGCTTATCAATAGGCATATCTAGAGACTATTGTGAACTGATGCACTGAATGCATTTCTGCTCCTCTGCTTAAAAGAAACAACTAGCAAGCATGGTGTGGACTTTTTAGAAATGTATTATCACTGCAGGCATTGCATTCATCAAAACCAGAATATCTCTTTCGTATTTTATGTTTATTTTTTTGGACCTTTCCTCAACACAGTGGTTTAGCACAGGAGTTACAGCGTGTGTACACCTCTGCCAGCCTTTCTTTTGGCCTGTCACTGACTCCCTTAAGTCACATACCTCTGACAGCACTTCATGTAAGAAAGGCTTGCCAGTGTCCACATTCTAGCTGAACTGAGATGTTGCTGCTTCTCTAGTGACACACTTCGTTTAAGTCTGAATCATGCCATGAACGTTGGCAGATGTTTCGTTTTTCTGTTTCCTCTTAGGCATTTAGATTTCTTTGAGATGGTCAGAAATGAAGATGACCTGGAGCTTGCCAAGCGGTTTGACCTGGTAAGGTTTTCTTTGGAGTATCTGAACTTGCCAAAGCTGAACTTGCATCCACTTGGGATGCTTGGTGCACCTTTCCTAATGTTTGACTTCGATGCTGAGAGTGGCTGATGCTCTTGTTTGCACTGCTCCTCATTTATCAGGCAGGAGGTTTGTAGTGTGTGAACACAGTGAAAACAGTGGTCACACAAAGGGCTTCTGATGAGTATCTTTGATAAAAATCTTTTTTTTACCTGTTTACCTGAATGTTCAGGAGTGAGGGAGGTTGTCAACCGTGCCCTCAGGTGCTCAGTCCTGATGATTTGGATGCCTTCTAGTTTCAGACATCCCTTTTACAGGACTATGGGTGAAGTTTGGGCTATTTTCTGATACTCTTCCCAAGATTATATGTGACTCTGCTGACGACTGTTGCCTCAGAGCCTGTGGAGTGGATCAACATTCTAGAATATGTGGATTTTAAAGACTGACACAAAACAAAGACAACTTCTAGCATCAATGAAAAGCTGTAGGGTCCTGAGTGGTTTAGTCTCCTCTTTCTTTGTGAATAGCTCTTGCTGCACACTGATACAGAACAGTTGACCCTTTCTTGCTTAGCTTCTACTGTTTGGGCCACCAGTTTCTAGGACCCAAATGTTTTGCTTGCTTCAGAACAGTTCTTGGTGGCTTTGCATGCCTCCCACCTTTCTAGCCCTTTACTTTGGGGATCTTTTCCATACTGGATGACAATGGGATGACAATGGTGGTGTCAAAGACCCATGTGGCCTGTCCCTGGAACCTGCAGCTGGATGTGGCAGAAGACTTTGCAGAGGTCCAGGTGCTGGAAATTTGCCTGTCTTGGTATTGATTGGATCTTTCACAGTTAATAAGGCTTTCACTGTGGATGGTTTTTCTCTTCTCTCACTTCAGATCCACATTGATACAAAAAGTGCCTCTCAGATGTTTGAGTTGATCAAGAAGAGATTGAAGCATACAGATGCCTATCCCTATTTGTTATCCATCCTCCAGCACTGCTTGCAGATGCCATGTGAGTATATTTATAGATTTCCAGAGCAAGGAGTATTGCAGAACTGGGTGAAGCTCTGGTGTAGTTACAAGTTCACAGATAGCAGGGCACACACTGCCCTCGTCTCCCATTCAGAACTTGGCTGTGGCTAATGAAATTGGCATCTTACACACAGCAAAATTTTTGTCACAATACTTGGGGCAGCAATTTGACCTCTTTGCACTTGCAAATAAAATTGAGTAGCTGAGACATTCCAGTCACTGACAGAGCTTTTAATGATTTTAGGTCAGAAGTTTTAAAAAAGAGTCCTTGTGCTATAGATCAGGGAATTCCCAGAAATAGATAGCATTTTGAATATTAAGAAAAAGACACTGAGGATTTTTTCTGGTGAAACAGTACAGTAGTGAAAGCTGTCTGCCACTGGGAAATTCCACAGTAGGTCTTCAGGCTGTTATCTCATGGCAGTGCATCAGTGGAGAGCTCCTAAATGCAAAGTGAAAAATAATATTGGAATTTGTTTCCAAAGGAAAGACAAGAATCTTCTTGTTAACTGCAATAAAATAATTCAGTTGTGCATCCATAGTGTAACAGCAAGGTCACTAAAGAACTGCCTGCCTTGATCCTGTTCTGTGTGAGCTGCTGGTCTTCCATTACTTTAATCCATATTTAAGCAGTCAAGCTGAGAAGGGAACATGAGGGAGACGTACTGTGGTGTGCTCTTCAGCAGGTAATGTGACATGTTCTCAGGCTGGCATTAGATTCAAGTATTGCCATGTACAAATTTAAGCAATGCTTCATCTCAGTGGCGTCTTTGATATTACTCTTTAGAACAGAGCTTTAACTTTGTGTATTGACTGGGATTTTTGGTGGCAGAAGGACTAAATGCTGTTAGGCCAGGGCAGGATTGTACAGTTTTAAAGAATCTAAAAATCTAGGTTATGGAACTTGGAGAGCTGAGATGGGCTTAATGTTGCTCTGGCTCTTCTGTTTTGATATCCATGGGATCAGTCCCTTTGGTTCAATTTCTGTTCTTTATCTCTGCACTTTCCAGTCATGTTTGTGCAAATTTTTCATGCCAGTTGAGTTTCAGTGACCTGCAGATAACCAAGCATGCAGATAGAACATCTCGTTGTTTTTACAGTGACCTCAGCATCAAGCCCTAGAACACACTGAGTATTAGTTATCACAAAGAAATCCTTTTTATAGACATTTAAAGTGCAACTTACAGTAACCTGTCAAAAGGGTTTCATAGCCTGAATGTGCACATCAGGCACAAAGTTGCCCGTGCCTGTTATGTGCTGTGCCAGTGTGCCAGGTGTTTGTAAATAATTTGCTACCAACTGTTCAGAGTTAGTATTTGTGTTCTGTAATGCACTGCACACAGGACTGAGATGGGAGGTGGGGAGGAAAGAATGCCAGTTTGTTGGCAGGTCTGGGCGCTTTAGCATAGGATTGGAAGTTCTGATGGGTTGGTCTTTTTTCAATACAGATAAGAGGAATGGAGGAAACTTCCAGCAGTGGCAACTGCTGGACAGAATACTCCAACAAATTGTTCTCCAGGATGAACGAGGAGATGATCCAGATATAGCTCCATTGGAAAACTTCAATGTCAAAAATATCATTAAAATGTAAGCTGCATTATTATTGTTTGTTTCTGTTATGCAGGTATAGGGATATGATCAGTATGCAGGTGCTTAAGAAATAAAATATCATATGTGAGGACTTTCTTATTCCAACTTACAGCTTCTCATTGTCTTGTTAAATAGTCAAGTCTTCTAAGTAGTTTCCTTCTAATGACATCCGAGCTTCGCAGTATTTTCTAGCAAAGTGCTTGTATTTGACTTCTAGTAAATGTTATTCTGGTTAGAAGAGCAGAAAAAATGCTCATGATTTTATAACAAGGCTTCCTCATGTGCCTTTTTTTCACTCAGGATGCTCATGAAAGCTTTCCTTAACACTAAAAAGTAAAAATAATGCTATCACCTGTATGTAGATCCCATTCCTCTCTAATGAGCACATGGTTTAGAAAGATTGCAAATAGGGGAAAGCAATCCCCATGTGGCGCACAAAGCCTCTCACCTCTTCATAAAATGTCTGTTTGCTCTCACCCACAAACTTGGTTGAGGGCATTACCATTATTTTTTCCCATAGGATGCATCATTTGAGGAGTCTAGCTACATGAGCTGGCTCTCTTCTCAACTTCCCTGTTCTCAGTCCTTTTTTAGCCAAACTTTCGGATTCTTCATTTCATCCAACTGCCTCTGCAGGTAATTCATGGCCCATTACCCTTCAGAATTATCCACTGAAAGGAACATTTATAGAACATAAGTCCTGTATGAAACCAAATTCTCCTGTACTAAAACTTTTACAGTTCCTCTTGTTATAGGTGTGAGCCAAAATCAAAACCGGTTTCTTGTCATGGAAAAACACAGTGCTGTTGGATACCAGACTTCATTGTAGATTTCATGCCTGATCTTCCCTTTCTACTTTCACAGCTACTCCTCATTCTGCATATCTAATCAATCCCCAGCATGCCCTGCATATTTTCTGTCAGTGATAGGAAATAGCTGTGCCAGTATGAGATACGAGAATTGCCTTGTTACTGATGTCTTATGCAATAGAGAAGTGTTCTTCTTCCTCCTTGTAAGAAAGAAAAAACAGAACCACAGAAAGCAGAAAAAACCCAATGGCAATGTGGTCTTGTATTAAGGATGGGGTAATTTGTAACCCATAGCAGCTGTGGTTATTTTAGTAATGACTTCTCTCTTTCAAAATAAGTAGACTTGGAACTTTGAGGGCATTATCTGAAGACAGGAATGTATCAGGACTTTCTTCCCCAGCCATTCCTTTATCCCTTTTTATGACATTGAGTAAAAAGGCATCATTTTTATATTAGCTGTAGGCTAGAAAGCAGAATCTGAACCCAGAAGGACCACTGGCATGATCCTGTAGAAATTTGTACACTCACCAGGTTGCCTTTTGCTGATCACTGCACATAATGGCCACTTGCCTTTCAACCTGTGTAGTTCAGGAAAAGTTTAAATTATCTCATTTCATCTTTCAGGCTGGTGAATGAAAATGAGGTCAAGCAGTGGAGGGATCAGGCAGAGAAGTTCCGGAAAGGTGAGTGCATCCTCTGTGCTTGCATAAGCAGAAACTGATCCAAATTCATTCACAGAGCAGCAAAGCTGGGCACAACTTTCCCTTTTGCAGACATTTTGTGTCATGGTGAACAGTTTATGTGTTTCACAGGATGGAGGTTCCTTCAGTCCTCACATGAAGTGATTTTACAGTCTAACTGAAACTTGGGCATTGCTGTCTTGATCACTGAAGGTCATTGTCAAGACAGTCAGACTCTATTTTCTTTTTCTTGCTCTCGTTATATATCCCTGCTTGAGCTGACAGAATTGTCAGCTTTATTTCAGCATAACCTACATCTCCTCAGGGACTGTTCATGAGCTTTATTTCATCAGTCCCACTTGCTGTGTTCCCTCTAGACCATGCTGAGCTGATGAGCAGGCTAGAGAAGAAGGAGCGGGAATGTGAAACAAAGACGCAGGAGAAGGATGAAATGATGAAGACTCTGAACAAAATGAAGGACAAGCTGCAGAAGGAATCCTTGGAGCTGCGCCAGACCCGAGACCAGATGAATGATCTGGTGGCTCAACTTAATGAGTTCTCGGTATGAGACTGGGAGCCTTCCCCATCCTTGTTTAAAGGCTGCTAACGAGTGAATAATGAACAAAAGCATATTATGCATGAAGCACATCTGGGGTCATAAGAGAGAATACTTAGAAGCTGCTCAGCTTTTAGCTGAGACCAAAATCCCTGAGCTGGTGGTATAGAATGGTTAATGCATGGGCTGCTCCATTCCTTCTCCTCAGCCGCCTTCCTTGCAGGAGCTGCTGAGGCACACATGTTGTCCTCCAGCCATAATTTTCACTGCTGAGTGGGGTGACCCTGGTTGTTATTTCAGTGGAATAGAGGTAAATCTCCCTGATACAAAAGTATATAAGAAACAGGATTCCTGTCATGCTGCAAGAGCATCTGAACTGCCTTGGAGTTCTGCAAAAGTAACATTTGCAGATGTTCCCTCCTGTTTCGGGCAAATTCTATTCCAGCAGTGTGCCTGAGACACCCGAACTCACCAGAGCACAGCTCTGAGAAGTTAGACACTGCAGAAAGCAGATTCATTCCCTCCTCCCCTCTACCACTTTGCATTTAGTGAGGCCTAATTACAGGTATTCAGTGTTTCAAATCCTTAGCTTTTAAACCCAGGAGTTCAAAAGTTCATAAGATTGAACTTCTCTCTTTTTTCATGCATAAGGAGAAAATAATACATTTTGGCTTCTTTTACTAGCTTTCTGTTTTTCTGAGCCATTTATGGTTCCTTTTTCAAGCTCTTCTCCACAACTCCATGGGTCTGAAACTTTCTGAAAGCTGAGATTCCTCCCTTTATTGGATGGCTTTGAGTGCAGGAGGCTTTAAAGAAAACATCAAATATTTTGAGAGTCGTAATAAAATCACATCAGCTGGCAACATGGAGTTATTGTGCCTTTTAAACTGTTTGCTTTCTTTTTCTCTTGTGTTTTATATTTTCCAGCAAGGGGGCAGCATTTCCTTCCCACCCCCACCACCCCCTCCTCCAGGTGGCCCATTAGCTTTGTCCTCCTCTCACATGTCTGAGAATTTGCCACCATTGCCACCTCCTCTGCCTTTCTCCAGCTGTCCCCCTCCTCCTGCTCCACCACCTCCACCAGGAGGACCTCCTCCTCCACCAGGAGCACCACCTTTCTTCAGCATGGGGGTGCCACCCCCTTCAACAGCCACCTTCAGCACGGGTGGCCCCAGTCTGAAGAAGAAATCTATCCCGCAGCCTTCACATCCACTGAAATCCTTCAACTGGGCTAAGCTGAGTGAGGTAAGAAACTGCGTTGCTCAATTGATTTACTTTCTGAGTATACACCAGTGTTGATTACTGCCATGAAATGCAAAGTGGCATAGAAGCAAGAGGCTTTCTCTGGGATGTGGTCAGTAGGAGTCATTAATTGCATTGAGGGAGTTTCCCCAGTTCTCCAGCAGGGCAGCACATCCCCTGTGATGAGCAAGGTGCTGGATAGATTGAGCTGCATAGATCTGGGCATGCAAATGATCTGGTTATGCAAAGCTCTGTTGGGCCTGAAGATGTAAGTTTCATCTGGACATCACCAGGACTGGTGTGCTGGAGCTGCCCTTAATTATGCACCAGGGGAAAGGGTGACCAGGGCCACTGTGGGCAAAGCATGATAAGAACCATCTGGAAAACCAACCTCCTCTACTCTGGCAGGAGCCATCACCATGAAGAGAAAGGTGTCCTGATTTTCCTCACTGTTTGTTCATGGCCATGAGGGAAGCTGCCTTTCTCCTTGAATGGTTAGAACTCTCTCTATTGGTGATATAACTCCAGGTTGACCAAAAAAACCCTCAGAGGACTTGGATTCTTCTTGTTCCACTCATTTTCTTCTACCTTGGTTGTGTTTCCTTCCCTTTCACTTCTCTCACTTCCTTCTCTCTCTCTCATTTTTCCTTCTTCTTTTCCCTCCCCTTCTCTTTAGGTCTTAATTTTTTTAACTGATTTAGAAAGAAAAAAAGCGTCTGTGTTGAGTTTGGATTGCTGCCTAGAAACCCAGGTTCTCTTTTAGACTGAAACTCACCCAGGGCCCAACTCCGGCATTTGGAATGAGTGTCCAGGGACCTCTGGAATGCCACAAGAATTCTCTCTCCCCCTCTCCCCTTTTCTTTAAAATAAAGTGAAGTGAAATATTTGCTGCACCGTCTGTGCCTGTCTGTCAAGGCCACGTGGGGGGTGTGGGAGAGAATGTAAGGACGAGGATTTATTTTCCTTTGCAGAACATGGAACTTAGTGCTCTGAAGAAAAGAAATAATAACTAATATAGGTATATATATGAATTTATATGAAAAAGAGAGAGTCACAGGTGTTTCTGTTTAGTGTACAGTAACTGTAGGCTTATCCTGCCCTCTGGATAAGAGTGAAGGCAGCTGTGCTAATAAAATTGAAGACCTGGGTGGTGGGATGGCTAAAAGACACTATTTTGAGGAAGCCAAAACAGTTGGAAAAAGGGGCATAAGAGGATGGGGCCTTCATTTTGGTGTGTCTGCCAGTGTTAGTGTTTTGAACCTGGTATGGTCTCTGCAAAATGGCAGAGGTTGTGGTGTCGATACAGGTGGCTCATGTTATGGAATTATTTATTTCACTGACTGCTGGAGAAGCTGATATGTTTTGGTCATCTTCCTCAGTTATCCTAGATTTCCTGCTTTGGAATCTTTATATTCACATGGATATGAATCCTCTGAGCACAAAGTCATGAGTAGGTTGGCTGGGCCTTGTTGTGCCTTTTGTTACCTTTGCTGCACTTCCGTGGTGTTTTCCTGAACTGAGCTGTCAGAGTAGCTGGACTGGAATGAGTGAAGACTTAAACACATTCTGGGAGCACCACATCTCAAGGTTTTGAGCCTGGGAAACTGAGGCTTGGAAGTGAGCACAGTATTTTTGTGGTTTGTGGTAGGGTTTAATTCTGTTCACGAGAATTCAATTTTTCCCCACAAAAACATTTTGAGGAGCAATACATGAAACACAGCAAGGTGAGGGAACACAGTGTTGGAAACAGCTGTACATAAAGTCAGGGCTGCAAGTAGGTCAAATGTTCAGCTCTTAGTTATCTCTGCATACTGTTTAGACCGCCCTTCTCTAAGCAATTAGTACAGAGTCTGTCTCAGGAGATTTTTCAGGTAAATATGAAGGTGATGGCAGCCCACATGAGAGCAAACTCCCTTCTATCCATGCCAGCCTGCCTCGAGGGAATGAGGGAAAGCCAACAGAGGCCAGCAGGAGTGTGGGCAGGGCTGGCTGAGAGGGATTTGTCTGCAATATACTTTCTCAATAGTGGAATCAAGTCTGTTCTCCAGGGCAATTCTTATGACACCTTTTTTTTTTTTTTTTTTCCAATGCTGATTTTGCCTTTGGAAGGAAAAAACTGAGCTTTTGGGTGTTAGGAGAAATATCAAATATAGTCAAGTTCTTAGCAGTTGACAATAATGGATTGTCCACAGTTCCCATGGGCACCACAAAAAAGGGTTTGACTGGAAGGGATCTTTGCCTCTAACAAGGAAACTCCAACAGCCCACTAATTTCCATTGAGAATTAAGGACTTGATGCTGGCTTTGATGTGAGCTAATGATCAGTGGCAAAGACATTTAGATGCCTGGATGGGCTGAGTTCTGATGAAGCCCTTCCACACCACAGCTCCATTCATACAGCACTGTAGCATTGTCTGTGAATTCCATTCATGCAGCACTACAGTAGTGCTGGTGCCAAGGAGCTCTGTTTTTTAAGAAAAAGATATTGCAGTATAACCACTGTAATATCCTGGAAAGATTCCTTTCTTTGTTTCTGGGCAGCAGTGCTCTCTCACTCTGAGTTTTACACAACACCAAAGGTCAATCAGGGTCCAGATATTTATGATTTATCCAAGCAATGGACTGGTTTAAAGAACATTGCAAGTATGGATTAATATTTACCTATTTAATAAATATAAACATACTGATTTGAAGTTCTCAGAATAAATCAAGTCAACCTTCAACTGCTCTGCTTCTTATCTCATGGCTGGAGAAGCAGCTTCCCATCAAGTGTCCTGGTAATGACTCTCATCAGTGATGTCAGAGAGGCTTTCTTTAGCCAGCCCTAAATAGATCTGACTGAAATAATTTCAAAACAAGGGTATTTGTTCTACATACCATATGAGGAGTTTTTAAAAAAAACCCAAACATGCACACATAAACACACATAAAAACAAATCAAAACCATCAAGCCCCACCCCCCCAAACAGCCAGTCACATAAACAGAAAATGTTCATTTTGACACTTAATTTTTTAAAAAATGTTTCCATAATGTTATCAATGGTTCTGATTTCTGGAAGTTTCTTCCTAAAAGCAGACTGAGGTTTATGGCATAAAATGATGAAGGACTGCTGCTGGAGATACAAAGTTAATGGAAAGAGTTCTCCAAAATGTCATTGTGAAGCTACTCATAATAGCTGTGGTGGTGCCTAGGCACAGAGTGAGTTGAAACAGCTGTCTTGATTAAAAAACAGGCAAAAAACACAGCTTTTGCTTGAACTGTATTTTTCTCACACTGAAGAAAGGATATAATATCAAGAGAAAAGTTTGGAAAATGTGCTTTGTTTATATCACTTTTCAGGTTCATAATGGAATTCAAATCAGTATGTTTATATTTATTAGATAGGTAAATATTAATCCATATCAAAATTATAAGGTTCTTCCACTTTTTTGGTTAATATTCTACAAATATTAACCTACTAATAAGCAGGCTTGCCTGCTGCAGTATTCACAGAACACTCATCGTTTCCATGGTTTCTCTGAACCTGCAGGTCAAATGGAAGTACTGTAGGTTTTCACTCTTGCTGTGAGGTTACTGAGGCATGATGGGCTTTGGTGGCCTCCAGAATATCATTATTTATCTATCAGGGTAAATAAAATCATACTTTAGGTGTAGCAGAGGACAGCTTGTTGTAATTTGCAGTGCCATGAAACACTGTAATTTTCTAACATTGTTAGGTCTGTTTGCAAGGTGGGATTCACTGTAAAGGTGGAATGATGCAACTGCCACAGCAAGTGAATTATTAAATGCAACATACCAAAAACTCAGCTCGATGGAGCAAATGCCTTGTCAATACTTGTTCTTGTAATAAGATGTTTCCTGACCTGGTATCTGTCACCATTTCGTTAGAAGATGCTGGGGAGCACAGTTCACGGGGTTTGCTTCTCCAAGTGGGCCAAGACTTTCCAAAGCACAGGAACCACAGTTCTTGGAAGACTTGTAGAATGAATAAATGAATGAATAAAGAAATAAATGAAGATGGGAAGAAAAACATTACAGATAAAATGACTGCTCTTTTTTTTTGTTTATTTTTTTCTTTCTTTCTAAGGGCAGAGAAGGGAAAAAAAAAAAGGAAAGAAGAAATAAAGAATTTATTTTTAAATTGTTATTTAGGGACCATAAATATTTTTGTGGTGCTGAGGGAATCATTTATCATAGCGACCACATTGTGCAAGTCTGTTTTTCTTAAAATGCTCTGTCTTCTCTGGCTGATGACAAGGAGCTATCAGCCAGTTAATCCATAACTGTGTAAACTGTGTATCAAGAGTTCAGTTAGGAAGTTATTTGGCAGCAACATGAAAATTTTCAAGGACAGAGCTTATAGTAGAAATAGAAAGGACAGGCCCATTGCAAGTGTTATGTGTAACAAAAGTTGTTTAAAGCTCTGCCAGCCTTGATTTTTCTTTGACTGCCTTAGCCCTTAAGTTGGGCTGCTTTGGTTGAAGTTCTGTTTGTGCATGCCATTGCAATGGGTGCTGCTTTGGAATTTGTCTTTCTGATACAAGTAACATACAAACCATCCTGTACAGGACCAGATTCAACCTGGCCCTTAAAATGAATCTGAATTGAAGTTGGAATAATTTTCATTGGGTTGTTTTCCTGGCAAAGCAGGGGGAGAACTACTCTCTGCAGTCTTTTTCTGAGTCCCAGAACTTCCTGGTTTTGCACCTTTGCAGTTCATTCAGACCAGACTGTTCTGTAGGACATTTTTGCTGTTCTTGCCATTAGTAGGGAAACCTCACTCCCACAAGATTTTTGCAGCTGGACAGGTAGATGGGCAAGACTCATGAGTAGCTGTCTTGAGTCACATCCAGCCTGTACCAAATACAGCATACAGCTTTTTGGCGTCCTTAGGGCTCTATCCCAGTGATGACTCTAAGGATTCCTGTTAAGAAATCTCCTACCATTTCAGGTTTTGATTGGACAGTCTGAAAAAGTGAGGCACTCAGAGAACTGCTCTGCTCTTCAAATACATCCCTCAGGATTTATAATTCACGGTGTACAAAGCCAGCCTGGAAATTGTATGAGAATGATCACTCTGCCTGGATGCTTCTGGCTAAGATTGGCAGTGGAGTTCAGGGCTAGGATAAAAAGTAAATTAATTTTGTCTCCTATTGCTTTGGCTGAGATGATCCTCCCAGACCTGTTTGCCATGTTACAGTCACATGTTCTTCCTGCTATGGAAAGAAGAGCCCCACTGATTGTGAGGGATGATACAGTGATATTGGTGAGCCTGCTCAGGGATGGGTGCTGCTCCCATCCAGGATATGCTCTCATTGTGAATGGCACTGCAGACACCCCTCCTTACCCTCAGGCACTCACAGGCTGCCTCTGGAGAAAGGGTGTTGATTTTCCTCCACAGTCTCTGCCCTGCCAGGAATTTCCTCCAGAAGACTTCACACTTTTATTTCCCCCTCATTTTATCCTCGTCAGGTTTTTTTCCTTGCTCCCTGAGCCTTGTGGCTTAGCACATTTCCCTCATTCCTTTTGATGACTCTGAATGGGAAGTAGAGCCTGTTCCTAATTAATTCTGATAATGAAGTGTTAACACACTTTGCTGTGTAGGTACAAGTCAGATACTTCAGAGCTGGAACCTATGTGAGGGTTTCATTGCTATTCCTTGTGGTTCCTGGCTTTCTCTGCATCAGTGTTCTGGTGGCTGGCTCTTTGTCTCCTGGGATTTGCTTAAGTCATTTTTTTACAATTCCTTTTGTCCTTTTTTTTTTTTTTTTTTTAAATCAGCATTTTCATTGTTTTTGCTGTTAATAAAGTACAATAAATATACACTTCATAAACTAAAGGAACTGAAGAATAGTGATGCCAATGGTGTGAAGAGCATCTGAAACTTGTCCCACACAACATGCAACTTAAGAGTCAGTAGGAAGGAGAGGTGGTTTGATCTTTGTGTCCTCTGCCAGAAAGGATATCTGTCCTGAGAATGTCAGCAAGAGACCCAAGACCTTCACTTAGTTTAGGATGACTGCTGATTAGTTAATTCATGTACTACAGGAACCTGTTTGTTCTGGGTTTGGTGGACAGCAAGTAGGGCTAGGAGTCTGTGCCTCTCTCCCTCCATGCTAATTATCTGCCAAACAGCTAGGATTCCTGGCATTCAGGATAATGTATCATCACAAAGGTTGTGCACATTTCCAGTTACTGTGAATGATGCTGTTTCAGGGATTTGGATTTGTGTCTATCTGGCTTGACAAAGACCTCATGTAGACAAGGGAGTTCATGTAATAGGAAACAATTAGACTTCAAAGATTCAAAAGCTTAAAAGTAAAATAAAATAATAATTTAAACTACTTTCACAGGCAGACATAATGAAAACCACACACCCTTTAGACTTTACAAAAGAACCTGGAAAAATTTGTAAAAGGGAAGATGTGTCTGGGGTTTGTCATGCCTCAGTACTTTTCCTAAGCTTTTTCCTCCTGATGGTAACACTCCTTTCAGCATGACCACAATCGTTGTGTTAGACCAGTGGCCACTCTTGAAAGGAGATATACTTGAGGAGGATAATGCTTGAGATGTGGTCTGCTAGTCTTGGAATGTGCCTTTTCATTAGAGGCATGCTGTGATGAAAAATGCAAAATAGTATGTTTAAAACAAAACAAAACAAAAAAAACAACAAAAAAACCACAAAAAACCAACAAAACCCAAAAAACCCCCAAACCAAAATAAAATAAATTTTTTAAAAACCCAAATAAGTGCCAAGAGTATTTTTTCTCCTTTGACTCTTGAAACCAAGTGTGTCCTCTAAAATGACAGCAGTAGTACATAGCAATGTGACCAGTGATTAGAAGAGAATGATCTATCCTGATGAGATTGGATTTTTTTTGCTAAGTACTTTTACTATCTTGCTAAAATATGTCCTTTCCTTTTAGGAGAGGATCCATGGCACGATCTGGAATGAGATTGATGATTTAAAGGCATTCAAGGTGCTGGATCTAGAAGATTTTGAAAAGATGTTCTCCGCGTATCAGAGGCACCAGGTAGGAGCAAACTCTTCCATACCTTTTCTGTCTTGAATTTTTGGGGGAGAAATGCATACATGATGGTGGTCTGAGCCCTTGGCCACCTGCAGCCAGGCTGCATCACTTGGTGCTCTGCCACTGTTCAAAAAGTCTGAAGACTTTTTGTCTGAAGACAAAAAGAGGTTGGGATGGACACATGGGGCAGGGTCTAAACTTCTGGACACGCGTCATACTCATGGGCAACTCTCAGAGAGAGCACCTACCAACAGCAAATGCTCTAGTTAATCTCAGTGGCCACTGACTTCCAAAAGTTTCAGATGTTTACATTTATATTTGCATATCAAACTTTCTGTTTCTCCCATTCATCCAGAGAAAAGAGGCTGTAGTTCTCTGAGTATTGAGCAAGGTGACTGTATTAGCTGTCTTTCATTTTGTCTATTTTTTCTTAAACAGCCAGCTGCCTGAACTGGCTAGGTGACAGAAACTGTCTGAATTACAGATTACAGAACAAACAGCATACTTTAAAAGTGGCCATTTATTAGAATGTCTCTTTTTCCTCCTCCTTTTCTTGGAAAGCAAGTCACTTTCAATTTGTCTATCTCCATTGAATGAGATTTAGCAGCAGATGGATTGTACTTTCACTCCTTGAACTCCCCCAGCTTTCCTTTGCTTTTGGAATATTTTCAGTGTTTTGTATGGTGCAGAAATGGATCATTACTCTGATGTTTTAGGAAAAGACCAAACTGCCATAAACAACCTTTATGATTATTCCTTACAGTGATCATAACTACTTCATTAACTGACTTAGTACCAAAAAATTAACAATCCAACTCCTTGTCTTTGGATTTTCCATCTGCTCCCTTCTCTCTTTTATTTTTCTGTCTAATCCAATAACATAATGAATAAGTCTTCTTATTTACTAGCTCACAGCCACATGGATAAGCTGTGAAGGATGTGATGTTAGCTGTTGCACCATGAGATTTCATTTCTCATTCTGCTTCTGCAGATAGCTGGTGCTGTTTCAGCAGGTCCCTCTCTCTTTCTGTAAATCACATTCCTTGAAACAAGATCTTTGTTCACAGAGGGGAAGAAAGGCATATGAAATTTCAGTGCTGTTGAGAGACTGGATTTAGACCCTGTCCCAAGAGCTTCCGTTCCAATGCTTCAGGTGCAAACATTGCAGCTTCCTCACTAGAAATGACCTTGCAAAGCCTTGCTTCCTTTTGTCCCCAAAATCCAAAGCCAAAGCTGTCCTGGTCTCAGTTAGAATCATAATATTTATGGCTGTGTTACCAATCACTGGAAAGCAGCCTGAGCTGTTCAGCCATAAACTAACCTGACCCTTACCCCTGTCTCCGTGGGTCTCTGAACAGTACTCTTCCGTCCTCATTAAACACACTTTATGACAGTGGCTCCAGACACTAGAGTAACACTTATGTAAGCTACTCGTATTTTTGTGCAGTTAGACATCTTGCTGCCCTTACAGCTTTTGTTGAGGTTTTTACATTATTTTGGGGTTTGGGTTTTTTTTCTCCTTAAATATTTTGGTTTTATTACTTTAAGTGATACTTTCTTTTTCATCCATACTTGCACCAGTGTGAACTGGATTCCAATCTACAAGTCCTCATCAATTTTCTTCTTTCTTTTTTTTTTTTTAAGACCAAGCAACCAAAATTACTTTTGAATTAAAAATTTATGAGAATTTTTTCAGTTCACACTTAGTCTTTTCTCCTCTTTTACTTTCGGAAATATTCCGCTCTGACCAAGTATGTGTTTACTCTGAGTTTGTGACTTTTAAACTTCATCCAAATGTCTGTAAAGAAAAATGTCAGTGCAAAGCCCTGCTCTTTTGCATCTGAAACGTTGAATGAGTAGTGATAAAGACATTTCTTTGCTGTTATTAACATGATCTTCATGTTCTTTCCAGTTTCGTTTACACTAAACAATTTTTGTTTTCTGGATTTTGTTAGTGACAGAGGGTCTCTTCTCCTCTCTCAAGCCCAGTGAATTCTTTTTGGTGACTATGAGGGAAAGCGAAACTGCCCAGTGTACACAATGCTGGACCAAGTATTCTTACACTTGTCTTTTGACCTTGCTCTAATCTTACTGTGTAATATTGACCTTTTGATTCAGTATAGCTGGTGTTTTCCTGTAGTACTGAGTATGTCATGAAATAGTTGGAGTCTGTCTTCCAGAAGTGCTGTAAGGCCTCTTTGGCAGTTACTGAGTGCTTTCAAAATACTTGGCTACAAGTTGTTAAAGGGTATAACGTGCCATTGAAACAAGTAGCTGCTTGTTATACTTGTTAATACCCACAAACAGTGCCTGTGCATCAGGAGAGGAGAACTGACCCTCAAATTATAACCTTGGCAGTTCTTTCAGTAAGGCTGTGGACTGGATTTGTAAAGGTATTTAAGCATTATCCTGGTTAATATTGAAAGACCTAAAAGATTTATGCTTTGGAGACGAAATTTATTATTTTCATAAAAGACCTAGGACTCTTAGTTCCATGACATCTGCTGATTTAAAATATGCAAAGAAATGCTGAAATACCTTTGAACCCTCTGGGCCAGTATTGCTTCCTAAGCATTATGTGCTCTTAGAAAACAGTGTGTGTCTAAATTCAGCTGCCTTGTTAAACTTGGTATCTTTCTCTGTGCTAATTTTAGCATGTTTCTTCTTTGTTATTTGCACCTGCTGCCTGCATAGGACCTGCTAACTAACCCCTCCTCCTGTAAGCAGGTGAGTACCCTTGTCTGCTTCCTGATCCTCTTGCCATGTGTGTGAGCGAAGGTGAAGTCCTGGACCATGCCATTCTGGAGTCACAGCTCATGCTACTCTTTCATATGCCCTTTGCACTCTGCTTTCTTGATGGGAAAGGTGGTACAAATAATTCTTTTAGCTGTATTATCCTTGTGATAGGCAGTAGTTCTTGTTCTTTCACTTGGTTATGTCTCACTGGTGTCTGTAGTCCCTTTTTTCTGTGATTCTGAGGGAAAGACTAGGGACGAAAAAGAAGGTCAGTATGAGCTCTTCCTTAACCAAAGTAATACTGTCTCGAGAGGAGAACAAAAAGAGCTCTCAGGGAGCCTTCTCTCCCACCGTTCCCATCTGTTTTGTCTGCTTTGGACAGTACTGAAGTCTTCAGGTGCGCTTACTAGCCACAGAGTTTCTGATAAAGGAAATATTTCTTTGCATAGAACCGGGCACTTTGGCAGAAGGATTTTGGCCATCTGAGGAGCAGAAGAGTTCAAATGGACAGCTGAAACCCTCAGAAAGTTCAGCAAAATATTAAAACGGTGTTTAGGTAGAGATCTTGGGTTATGCACGTGTCTTTAAACTGGCTACCTGTCAAGTAAAATTCTTGGTGACAATTTTAGTAAGAGCGATGCTATGAGGAAGGGATTGTTCAGATATGGTCATAAGTATCTCTCGTGGTCTCAGAATAAAGTAGTTCTCACTATGAGTGCTCAGGGAACTGTTTTGGGAAAGCCACATGGAGGAGGTTAACATGGCTGTATATCAAAACAAGTCAAGATGTAGTATTGATAATTGCCAGAAGCTGGGGTGCTGCCATGGTACAAGTCTTCAGCTAACTAAAATCGAACTGTATTTGAAGCAAGGCACCAGTGTGATGAACACAATCCATATGTATAGTCATTTCAGCACTGAAATCTTAGCTGAGTTTTGAATTTGAAACTAAAACATCAAATCTGACATACTCTTTGAAGCATATAACATAGTGTTATCCCAGCAGTAAGGGATGATGGCACAACACTCCAGTCATCTTGTCTGTCAGATTGACACCAGCTCCAACTGTTCTTGTGTTCAGGGCTTGGGCTCTCTCACAAAAGCTAGTCGCCACAGCCCCCTTGCTCCTCTTTTTTCTGTGTCTGTGAAAATATGGATAGTCCATGTGCAATCTGTTTTCCTTCAGCTAAGCTTGGAATCTGGCTTTGGTAAAACCTGAGGCTTCATCTGCTTCTGCTTATGCATGGCTCCAAGTAGTTATAAATACCTCTCTCCTCAATATGAGTTGAAGAGGATGTATTTTTAGATGAGTTTACCCCTTATGACCAAGGAGTAGGCTGTGTCTGAATAGATCAAGTTGTTCATCTGTGTTGAACCCTGTGGGTTGGGGAGCTGGAAATGGCATGGAGACTATTATATCAATTCCTGCTGGTTGGCTTTAAGGAAAGCTAGCTAAACCCTCACCTCACATGCATAGCCAAAGGCTGAAACATATTTTTTCCCTTGGGATGGGTGCTGGTTGTCACTATCCAGGCATTCTTGTCTGCAAATATTAGCTAGTGAGGAACAGTGAAGCTTTTAAACCAAGAGCACAGACTAGCAAGTAGCTTTCTTCCTTTCAACAGCTGCCCATCTCCATATTCCCCTGTCTTCCTCCCCACAGACTGAGAAAACTTAGGAAAACTTTGAAATCTCTACATGCCAGATTATACTGGGGACACTCCTCTTGTTGGTATTGTTAGTTATTCTCTCAGAAAAAATAGACATACTCAATGCCAATTTTGTCTTCTTTAGAAACACTATTTGATATATTGAGTAACATTGCAATTTTCTTTCTGCCAAGCTAGGTGCTTTGGGCACATCTAGAAGAATTTACTGAGTGCATGTCTTCAGCTGATGCATTATACCTGCTTTAAAATGCCATTTTCTGTTGGTGGTGGTTCACTGCAGCACTTCTGGATGTGGCTGCATGAGTCCTTTGTATATCCAGGAGGAACACAGATTTGTGGTAGCTGACTGTAACAATAACTGAAATGACAACTAGCAGTATGAACCTATGATTTACACTGAACTCTCAAATGCTTGTGTGTCAAAATCTCTTTAGAAGTTAGTCATGCTGATGTAAGTAAGCCTTGAGTTGCAGAACCTTGAGTCCCGGGAGTGAATTCTGGGGAGCACCCATTCTGTGTGCTTGCCCGATCTGACATGTTTCCCTGAGTATCTGCTATTGGCCACTCCAGGAACAGGATGCTCGGGTAGATGGGCCTTTTGATCTGACTCAGCATGCTTGCTGTTATATGCTGAAAAAGAAGTCATGTTTGATGGGTGCATTCAAAGCTATATTATACTGGTAAATCTCAAAATCTCAAGGCCTGATGCTATGGATGTCATGAAAGGGCATTTTTAAATGGTCGCTGCAGCAGTTAGCTGGGAAAATAAAAACTGGATGGTCAGACTGAGTTTGCAAGTATTTTATCTCTGTGTGCTGTGACAAATGTTCTGGACTGGATTTTCAAGTTTTTTTCAGGTGATGGGTATGTCAATGGGGATATACAGACAACCCTTTAGAAAAGGGTGATTTCTGTATGATTAAATGTATTAATTAGTTTTTAAAAGAGAAGATAGTTTAAATATAGATTTTTTTACCATTTGGTAAGATATATTTAGTAAGATAAATGCCATCGTGCCCTACTGTTTGCATCTCTTGTATAATATGGATTGGTGAGGTCCAATGGCAGCCATAAAACATAACAGAAGGGGTTTTATTGGTTGTGCTGCAGCCTTTCAAGCATGCTGTGTAACCCCTGGAGGAGGCATCTGCTGAAGGATTTGCTGTGACTCCAGTGGGCTTCATCATAATGTGCCTGATTCTCCTATCATGCCCCTTTTCCACATTAACATAACCTAATTGTTGGCACAGTGAACCTAATAGGTCAGAATCAGGTCCAGGATTTGGGATCAAAGATGAGCTTATAGGTGTTAATGAATGAGGATCTACCCCCATGCTTTCTGCCTTTGTCTCCTTTTCTTATTGTGTGGGTGGATTTTTCTAGGTTGGATTTGTTCATTACACTGAGATAAGTCTATCAGCCTTGAGTGAGAAACATAATACTGATTGTTTTCCCTCCCTTCTGAAATACATGCAGAAAGAGATGGGCTCCACAGAAGACCTTTACCTCTCCACACGAAAGGTGAAAGAGCTCTCTGTGATTGACGGCCGGAGGGCCCAGAACTGTGTCATTCTCCTTTCCAAGTAAGTGTGCTAAGCCTGAGCTCACAGGGTGTGCCATGATCAATGCAGAGGCAAGAAGGGGTGAAATTAAACAAATGGATGTGTTTCTTTTCCCAGCTAGACTTGATGTTGCAGTTGTAGACCTGCAGAGCCTCAGCTAAACTTATGGTGTCATAAAAGCAAGTTTCTCATATGTGTTATCTCACTTAATAAAAATATACACACACACACACATTTGGTGTGTCAAACAGGTGGGCATCACCTTCTGTCTGAAGACTCATCATCAGAAAGTGATCACCACTCATTGGTAGATGAAAGCAGCTCTTTGGCAGTGCTTGCACTTCACACTAAGTAATGTGTCCTCCATGTTCTATGTCTGTCATTTGTCTCTGTTCTGTTTTTCTTTCTATGTTTCTTTCTAAGTATTGCTCTGACCATCTCCCTGGAATACACCAGAGCTGAGTGTGATGTTCATTTCTGAGTTGTGGTGAGAACAGTGGTAAACATAGGCATTCATATTCAAGACCCTGAGATGAGTTCAGCTGGTTAGAGCATGGTGCTAATAGCATCAAGGTTGTGGTTTAAATCCCTGTATGGGCCATTTACTAAAGAGTTTATCAATTATCCGTGCGGGTCCCTTCCAAATCAGAATATTCTGAGAAGAATTAAGTCTTCTATTTGTGAATTAGGTTTTTGAAGCCAAGAGTTTCCTTTGTGTATTTCTGCAATGACTAATGCATTCAAATGCAGTGACATCAGGGCTCTCTATATTTTTTCATGTCTTCCTACCAGCATGAGGGTTTGAGGTCTGTCACTATCAGATTTGTGCAGACACTGATCAAACTGAGAAAGTTGCATTTCCTACCAGAAGAGGGACAGCAAAGCTGGAAACAAAACCTGGCAAAGCTGTGACAGTACTGAGCAGCAAAGCTGTTTCACTGGGTAGTAGAAGATATGGGTTCGTATAGATGTGATACTTGTCTGCTCTAGCAAGCTAAGAGTTAAAGCAAGGTTGCAGCCAGACCACCAGGACTGCAGCGAGTTCTTTCCCTTGCTTAGTGAAACCCATGGAGGCTCTCATTATGCTGCTTATGTGGCATTAGCCTGCATGTCAACAGGACCCCCACCATCCAAACCTTCAGTGAGGAAAGGCTTACATTTCTCTCTCTGCAGCAGTTGCCGACACACATCTTTGCTGGTGTTGGCAGCTGGCTGAGGCTGGGGCAGAGGGATGCGGAGGCATAAGGGCAGCAGGATTTTCATGCTGTTTGATGGACCTACTGAATTGTGTCTGAGATTCAGATTAACTCTGTAAGCAGGTGGAACATTGCCTAGAAGTGGTAACATCATGGGTTCAGTTGGCTGGGTGAGGAGGATCCAGGAAGGTGGTCCATGACTTGGTATGGCACTAGATATTTATTTGTAAAAGTCTTCTGTCTCCAAAACAAAAGCGATGTGGACAGCAGCAATGCATGTTTTTCAACATTCACCTCCTCTGCTGTGCAAGTTACCTGAGAATAATCCTCTCTAAACAGAAAGAGAGAAGGGACAGTTTCTGTGTTTCGTCTTTCTTTTTGCTGCCTCCAGTAAAAAGAAGGTTCATTCAAGCATGAACCTTGCACTTCAAGATACATGGCGTGTGTTCTCTCCAGGTATGCCATGAAGTTAGTGCACCTTGAACTGCTAGTCTGGACTCAAACCAGAGGTAAAAAGCTATGTTTTGTGACTGTCAGCTTCTTCACTGGGAAATATCCTGCTCTTATTGTTAGCATGGGGGATAGAGATTTGGAGACTGAGATGTCCCTATGGAGCCTGCAGGTTTGCACTGTGCTCTGTTAACTTTGCTGCTGTAGTATTGGAAACACCACCTGCCAAGGCTATACCACTGGCTTAGATAATTTAATGTTTGTAACAGATAGTGTTACACACAATATCAGAAATATTGTACAGGTTGGCCCAGGATTGGTATTCCTCCCCAAACCTTCCTTTTAAATGCAACCAGAAAAGCAAAAAACCTTTGGGAACTAAAATAGCACCTTTACATTCTTGCCTCTTATTTTACACTTTGTCATTATATGGTTCTAATATTAAAGACAGGAATTGGGAGGAATGGCTGCAGACAATGGTTGAAAGGGCTTTATAGCCCCTTTGCAGGTTTTTTCATTATCCTACATCTTCCTCCTTGAGGTTAGACCCTGAAGGAGAGACACTCCCAGCCAAACGATCCCTGCTTGCTGCCGTGAACTTGCTGCTCCTGCAGCACACCTCACACACATGCATGGGGATGTGCACACACATGCAACTAGAGGGGATTTAAAACTGCTGACAAACAACAGCCGTTTGTGCAACCCAGAGCTGCAGCCCGAGATTTCAGGTTGTCACAGGATCTGCCAACAGCTGTTTCCAATTGACTCTTACTGTGCATATATCCCTGTAGTTTATTCCCCCTTTGTTTACACTAAACCATCATGTCCTTTAAAGTAAAATAGCTGCATGGGTTGGGTTTTCTTTCCCTCCCCTACTCAAATGTTTTTGTTTTACTAACACTGTGTTAGAAGGGGTCAGGCAGAGCTCATATTTCATATGGTCCAACAAGCCAAAACATAGCAAGAATGAGAAATAGATGTCTCTTGCTTTCTTTTGCAGAGAGACTGCTGCATGGTAGGCTGAAAAGAGCTGAAAATTGAATTGCTAGTTGATTTTTGCTGACATCTAAAAGATTCATAAACCTTTCTCCCTGATCTCATCTCTATTTCCATAAAAAGGTATCTCTTTCAAGTACTCGATAGTCACATCTTTCGGTTTTTCCGCAGAGAAAGGATTAAATTGTCCTTGTTTAATAGAGTCTGGTGGATCTAAAATGAAGCTCTGTTCCATAGGCCATCTTCAAAGGCTTAAAAAAGCATAAGATGAGTTTATCTCCAGTAGGCCATAGTTCAACCAGGACATAGAACCATCTGCTTGTGGTGAGTTCAGGCACTCACCAGCTTCAAATTTAGCTTTCTTAATGGTGTTTCAAACATACAGTTACTTTTGTCACACTGGAAATCTGCTATCTCTCATTAATTTCCTGATGTCTTCAGTTTCCACCAGGCTGGAGTTTTGTTGTCAGACTTGTGTGGTCTGGAAGAGTTGTTCCAGATCCCCATGTTTCCCTGCTTTCACCTGGCAGCTGGAAATTTCTCTGACCTCTCTCACCACTATGGCTTCTCCCTGCCTGCATTACTTAAGTAATGGGTAATATTTTCACTGCTCTGTTCTTGCAGTGCCATTTCTTCAAAAAAGAATTCTTGCAGAACATGCCCAACATATGCATTGTTTACTGTCTTGCTCTGTGAAATGCTCTGGAGAGATTCAGTTCTGTGAGACATCTTGCTTGGAAGAAGGCTGAATGTATACTTATGGACATTATTTTGCATGAATTCCAGCAAAATAATTATGTCAGTGTTCTTCTGAATAATGTGGTGTGTTTGTTATTCCTGTGGCTCAGTGAGTCAGCAGTAACCTTCTCAAGAGGCTGGAAACAGTAGGAGTGCAGGCAAAATGTCATAAAATCAGTAGTAGCAGAAGGCAGAATCTGACTATGCAATAATAGTTTTAAATGTGAATGTGACAGTAGACAGGTACTAGCAGGCAGCTTTACCGAATGTTTGTGGCTTTGTCAATTCAAACATCAGTAAGAGAAAATAAAAAGGCTTGGGCAGAATTTCCAATGAGAATACAAAATGGATAGTGTTTTTCTCACATCACTGTATCTCCTCAGTGCTTTTAAACTCTTTCAATTGACACATTAAGGGGACAAACTATCCAGCCAATGTCAGTCTCCTTGTACTGGCTTTGCACTGCCCCAGTCCCTGTGTGCCTTTCTGCCATGTAACAATTCAGTGTTCACCCTTGTTAAGGTAAATTTGAAGCAGTATGATATTCTGGGGTGCAGATCGTGTCTTGAAACAGAAACAGCTGATTGGACTCAGCCTTCCTGTTCCTCAGTGTGCCATATTGAAAAACATTGGGCAATAACCTGAAGAGATTTTTTGGGTTTAAATAAAGGTCCACAATAAATGGCTTTACCTGCTATGCTCAGTATGATACTCCAAGGCAAACTGGTCATGTTAGTCAGTGCCATCCTGTCTGAGATCACAGACAGGAACCCAAAAGTAGAGTTGTGATAAAAGATGAGCCACTGCCTCATCAATGTCTCATGTTAATTTGGTCCCATATTTGGTCCTGCTTTGCTCCTCTTGGCTCAGAAAAATAGTCATCCCTAGATCCTTCTCGGAAGGTAATTGAGAGTATATGAATGCAAAGTTGCTTGGTTACTCATGAGCTTTTGCTGAAGGAGAACAAGAAAAGAAAAGCCTGTTTCTTTCTGTACTTGCCAGAATTCTTTCACAGCAACAATCTGAAAAGGAACCGGTGGAATTTTTTTTGCCAGCATGTTGATATAATGGTGTAAGATGTACCTGGTAAAATGTCCCAGCTGTAGTCACACAAAGGTTAAAGCACTGTTGTCTTCACTTATGAGTGGGCAACTGAGATAAGAGGATGTGGAAAGAGTGGCTGCATCTTTCTGTCTTGTGGCTGAATATGCAGTTAGGCCAGCCTGACTCCTGAATGCAGCTTCTGAGAGGAGGCCTTTATGGAGTAGTGATACTCAGTATTCCCAAAATATAGATAGTGAGAAGCCTGCAACTTGGGAGTTGTACAGAGCCTTAGGAGAGCTCAGAAGTTAGAGAAGGCTTGTGTCTCAGTCACAAAGTTCAGGAACGAATGAACTAGTAGCCTGTGTGAAATGACTTGTGGAGATGGAGGATTCTGCAGTCAATAAAAGCTAAGATTTGGGTGAGCTGTACAAACTGTCCTTAGGATGTAGCTAAGTATCAATCAGTGCCTGTCACTGTCACAGCTACTACTATTGGCCTCTGTAAGGAGCACCATAGTTCAGTAGGAGGTGTAAAATGTCCTTGTTACATGATAATCAGTCCTCTTCTCCAAGGTAAAAGGAACAGTGGGTCTGTGATCCCTGTGGTATGGGAGCTTAACATAGCTGCAACAAAACTCCATTTCTATTAGTGGGGAAAAGTATGCTTCCTTTCAAAAGCTAAGAAGGATCCAAGGAACAAGTCCATGAAGTAACTCACTTTTTCCTTGGAGGGGGAGATGGTTAATGAGTGACAAGCATTTTGCTTTGATTCATGGGAGGGAGAAATGGAGGGGGGAGGTCACTGTGAGTTAAATCAATGGGTATATTTAAGGAGAAAAAATGAGCAAGCACTGGATGTCTGTAAGGGAAGTTGATGTAAAACTGCAGCATGTCTCCCAGGCATGTTCCGAGTCAGGCTGCTGGCGTTCTCCAAGAGGACGAAACAATAAACCACTTGATGTCTGCAAGTGAAGCTGGTGTTAAATCAGTCGAGGTGTCCTGGGGAGATTAGTGATGAATTACTCTGCAGAGTCAATAGAGATTATTTATGACGCCAGAGGGGATAGAGGGAGGCAGGCTAAGTACCATATCAGAAGTTATTTGGTACTTGTTGAGCTTTAGCATTGCTTGGAGATGACTCAAGCGGTTGGACTTCCGTATACTGCCACCAGATGTACGGGCGAGGGAAGAAGGAGGGAGTATTCTTGGTAAAGATCCTTTTCCTTCCTCATCTGGCCAGTGTAAGGCTCCTGTTGAACAGAAACAGGCAGTATCTGTGCTATGAATGAATGTGCTGCAGCTGAGGAAAGGGACACTGTATTTTCTGTTCACATTTATTCCTGTGTCATGATCCCAGTATACGTGATTTCAAGAAGTCTAAGGCAGAGGGAATACGACTTGGATTGTATGCTGTTCCAAATTGAGTTACCTCCAGCAGCTGGAGGAAGAGTGCCTGGATCTGCAAAGCTAGTAAGAGAGTCATTGCAGCTTTCCAATAGATACCAAAATGTAGTTTCCATAGTGTAAATTTTTGGGCCATAATTCCACTTTAATTTTGCTGTCTCTCTCATATGAGTTTTAGGCTCTGAGGGATGCCTCTTTTCAGTTTTAAATGGAAAGATTTTACGCATCTGCTTTAGGTTCTTCTTTAATCAGTTCACCTGTTTCTGTTTAAAAGCAGCACATCTGTTTCACATTACTGCTGGCCATCTTTAAGATCTGCTGCATGGCTGGGCATGAGTTTTGAAAATACAAGAAGAATCGCTTGATTAACAATTCTTTGGCCAGTTATTCAGACAGTTTTTAAGTGGGAAGATCTGTCTTTTGTGTCATTGTTGCTTTTGAAAGGCGTCCTGTCCCAGAAGAAGAACAAACCCATTTTGGAAGAGTGCGATTGTTCTGTAAATCCTTCCGTACTAGTAATTAGATTGGTAATAATCTAGGATGCACACCTGCAGGCACCATGACCCTGTTGCAGTCATGTAAGTGACCAAGCTAAACTGCTTCTCAGCAGGGGACTGGCAAGCTTTCTTCTTTTCTCTGGTCTGGGCTAAGCCATTCAAACCAGATGTTTTTCTGCTGGTGGCTGGCGGGGCACAGAATCATCCAAGAAATCAACGTGTTTGTATAACTCTCTGTCCTTGGGGCTCTCAATTATTTTTGAGCAGAAGATGTTTTCAAGTGTATTTAGTGCTGATGAATTGCAGCAAACAGAGGAGCTTGGAATCCTCGGGCTTCTCAACAGAACAGCAATATCAGTGGTAATATATGCAACGCTGTTGTGTTGATGTACCTCAAACCTGTTTATTTGGTCCTGTTTACTGCATCCCCAAACACACACAGAGGTACTTCCACTGTGTAATGAGTGGTCAGTGAGTAATTGCTCGAGTTATTTGCATGGAAGGCACATGAAATGCACCCTCATTCTTTTTGAATTCTGTGAAAGTAGCAACAAACCCCCTCCAACCTGGTGTTAGTGGGTTGCTTTATTTCATTCCCTCTCACAGACTGTGTGCCTGTGTTACAAGTTAATTCTGGAAAATGCAAAAGTGCTCTCTAAAAGAAAAACAAAAAATAACAGCACTTCACAAACTTCAGGCATTGTTTGGACATGTGTGTATGTGTCTCCTAGGGATCAAGTCCACAGCCACCAGTTTTAGTTCTTCTCTGGTCTCAGTGTTTGATCAGTTCAGGGTCATGTAGCCATGGACTTTACAATTCACTATTTAAGCCAAAAGTAACTCTTCCATTTTCTGGTTGAGGCTATAGAGCTTTATGCAGAACCACATGTACTGAGATTTGGTTTTTGATGCAGAGTCAAACTAATGACCTGAAGGTTTCCAACCTTCTAATTGTAAAATTGTTAATCCTTGTATCTCATCTGAGCACGGCCCAATTATGAAGCTTTTCTGGAAATTCGATACTTTATCTTGCTTAGCTGGCATCACTTTTCCCTCCTTGTGGAAAGGTGACATGATGACCAACTTGGAACACAATAAGAGCAATTAGTTCAGAGATGTGGATTCATATTTTAGTTTCCAGCTGTTGGTTGTATTGGGCAATATTAAAGTATTTAAAGTTTCTTTGATTTAGTAATATTTTCTGTCTGTAAAAACAAAGCTTTTTCTTTTGCTTTTACTGAGTTCCAAGAATATTCTATCCAAATGCCAATGGCAATGTGAAATTTCAACATGGAGCTTCTTAGTACTGAAGACTAAAACATTTTGCCTTATGTATCATCCTGCCTCTTATTTATATTTGCATTTTCTCTTTCTACTGTTAATTAATTATATTGATATTAGAAAGTCTGTGGAGACTGTAGACTTCACTCTTCAAATATTTCTTTTTACACTCTACTATTTCAGTCCCAAAACAGATTTTCTTGCGGATAGCTTTTTCTTTATGGTTCACTTCAATATTCCCTACTCTCTTGAAATGACTGAGTATCATGGGTTGGGGTTGGTGCATTTCTTTGTTGGCATCTACTCTGAGAACCACCAAGTTCATTTCAGATATCCATCAAGCAACATCTTGGTAATCATAAATCTTGACTGCTCCTAATCTGCTCTGGATTTTGAGTGGAGACCTTGAGACTTTTCTTTATTGATTCTGTGTTCAGTTGTGGCTGATGACTCCTACTCATTTTACACAGATTGACAGGAGGAGGTGGTAGGGAGAGTGTTATCTCAGTACCTCAGAAAACATTAAAAAGCTCTCGTGTTCAGAGCTTGTTTCACATTGGATATGAAACATGGATATGCAAATGCTGTCTGTTCCTTTGTCATCTGTCATTGCTGACAGAGTGAACTTACCTAGCACAAGCAGTTTTCTTGCAAGAAAACCCTTTCTCAGTAAGGGAATTTTCAGTCCCATTATTTCTTACTCTGGGAGATGCTTTAATATTCACAAGTCAGGATGCTGTGAGCTCACAGTCAGAAGTCACATGGACATGAAGGGTTTTACTATAGCAAAGGATCTTAATGAGAGATTCAGTATGGGGAAACTTGGAAGCACTTTTGATCTATAAGGACTTGATTGTTATTAATCACCATCTAATTTTTGATGTGTGTTTGATTAGCTGAAGAGGATAAAAATATATTATCCATAAAACCTCTGTCTTTACAACTGATTTGTTATTCTTACTGAACATTCTAGAATAGCAACTTCACAGCAGAGCTTGCTGTAGTTGTTTCATGCCTGTTTAGTGCAGTGTTTCAGGCTTCCTACTTGCTGAATTGTCAGAGTCATTTAAACTTTGCTCTAATGGTACAATGTTGATACTTTCAAAAGGTTGAAGCTGTCTAATGAAGAAATCAGACAAGCAATCTTGAAGATGGATGAACAAGAAGACCTAGCCAAAGATATGCTTGAGCAGGTGAGAAAGCATAAAGTCAGATATAACTTATTTTTAGGTCCTTCTCTGCCTTTTCTCAAGTGGATGTGTGTACTGGCACTGCTGGCTTTTCTGCAGATCAGAACTTGGCCCTGTCATGTCAGTGGAGCTGCACATGAGAGCATGATAAAAGTATTTTTCCCAATGTTGTCAGGTACACCTCTGTTGTGTAACTGTTTCTCTTCATGATTTGCATGATTACAGGTGGTATGAGGTTTCTTTTTATGTCCTGTCTTTTCCACAATTTTCCCCATCTCTACTTTTTCCTGCTGATTATTTTTTGTTGCTGTTGTTTTCCTTTACTCTTTTCTTTTTCTTCATCTCCCTTCTTTACCTGCCTTTTCTATTGGGAAGTGCCAGGAACCAGGCCATGTAGGTCAATGGTCAGAGCCAGGACTAGAAGGAATCTTGCAGGAAAACATTAAAAGGGGAGCCAGGGACTTCCATCGCCAGCACCTGATTGACTGTAAAACTTGGGAGGAAAAAACTCTGAGAATTACACCACCATTGCCCAATTCCCATTTATAGAAGGTGACAGATGACTCTTTGACCAAAGAGACACGTGATAAAGTTCCTTAGGCATGTGCAAAACATTATAATTATGAACTGTCTAATAAATGTGATTCCTTCTTTCTGTGCAGTCACAGCGTTTAATCATGCACAAAAAGCTTTTCCATTTTGGAGATTTATAGCCTACTTGTCATGTTATCTGAATGACCACAGCTGCTCCAGAAGCCACTGTAAGCTTCTGATGCTCCACACCTTTGAATATCACATATTTGTGGAGTGCAGTGCAGTATTAACAAGTGGTAAAAGGCAGGGTGCCTGATATGCCTTGCGAGCCAGTTTTTTTGGGTGTGAGCTGAGGCTGTGTGCAGGGCAGTGTTTGTAACCATACTAAAGCGCAACTACCATCAGATATGTCAAAAATCTGTCAAAATATGAGCTTTTAAGGTCAGCATATGAATAGCAGCCAGTGTCAGACGCATATGCAGTTCCTTGGTTATTGTTTATTGTTTCAGCAGTGTAGGACATACCCGAGAGAGATAGATGAGGCTTTGTGTGTACTCTACGATAGGCACGATGGGTACTTCACTCTGTTTGGGACACATCCTGCTCTTGTTTGCACCAATCTAAACTCCAAGTACTGCTGTGGGAATCAAGTTCTCTCTGTACTTCCCCTTGAGTAAGTTGCAGTAGCAACTTGGCCTTTAGGATTTTGAAATGGGAAATTCCCCATAGAATTAAAAATTAATCTTAATGGGGTCAGTGAAGGATAAAGAGAAAACAGCAAGCAAAGGTTTAGAAGAGGTCAGTTTTGTAGACACAGCTGCACTTTTTTGAAGTTATGGTCACACGGCTGAGTCAATGTAATGCTTCCCAGTGGTAGCAGAGAAATCTGAGGGCTCGCTCTCTCTCCACCAGGGTTTGTTTGTGCCCCTCTGTCCCTCTCTCATTTTCCTTGGATCTCACATCTCAGTGTTTGGTTTGTGTCTCTCACTCTAGCTACTGAAGTTCGTTCCTGAAAAGAGCGATACTGACCTGTTGGAGGAGCACAAACACGAGATCGAGCGCATGGCCCGGGCGGATCGTTTCCTCTTTGAAATGAGCAGGTCTGTTGGATACATTATGAGAGTGCATGCAGGACTTCTTGGAAGCGGCTGTAATTGTTACTGAAAATGGATCATCTGGCACTGGGGGGGAATGTGCAAGATTGTGGGCCAGCATTATACCCTGTGTTTGCCAGAAGCCTGTGAATGTTAGAAATATTTCTGTTCATGACACAAACCTTATTGACAAGAAGCACTCTCTGTGCATAAGGGCCTGTGCCCTGACAGCAAGCAGAAATCTGCCTCCTCTGCCTAACTTTGTTCACAAAGAGGAATGCAGATCCAAGTATCAGATGTAGAGTAGCCAGGGGTCAGGATTTCATATAGATCCCTTTTTTCTGTTAAACTATCTCATCTCCTCATCCTCTAACTCTCTTTCTTGTTTCAGCTTTGCTACAGCTATGCTGAGGATTAACATTTTGTTCTGCCAATTGAGGTGTAGCTGGCATCTCCCATTGACTCTTATATTAATGTAGTGGGAATTCTTCCAGCTCCTTTTCAGTTGAGAGCAAAACATGACTTGAGGTCCACCATTTTCATAACAAGGTTGATTATGTAGTGTTGTATGTTTGGACTATGTCCATAATCCCATGCCTTGGCTTCATGGGACTGAACATCCAACCATTAGATTATGTGGGGAGAATACAGGCCCTGGGCTTGAAGAGTTCCAGTTCAGCATTGGCTTTCCTCTGCCCTTCGTGCAGGATTGACCACTATCAGCAGCGGCTGCAAGCATTATTCTTTAAGAAGAAGTTTCCTGAGAGGCTGGCAGAAGCAAAACCAAAAGTGGAAGGTAAGGTTAATTGAGCTTTTGCTAAGAGTTGGGCAGAGGGGCAGGGAAGGTCAAGAGAGGCTTTTCTTCAAAGCAGATGCTGTTACATGCATGCTATGTTTGTAGAGCCGGGGAGCCCAGGGCATGTCACATCCTAAGAAATTAGTTCTGTCCAACACTCTTCTTTCACCCATAGTGTTAATAAAGTCAGTTTCAGGATTGTTACACTATAAATATGACCTGACAAATATGACAGCATGCTGTCAGGCTGCGCAGAGCTGTCAAAAGCTTTGATGACCTTTCTGTGCAGGTCAGCCTTCCCTTCTCATCCTCAAATCCTTGCACCTTCCCTCTTCCAAGGGCACTTAGAATAGATACTTCAGGACACTGATACTCTGGGAATGTGTAACCTAGATGCAGGGGAGATGTATGGCTTCTGTACCACATCCATGATTATTGCAGAGAGGAAGTAATTTCTGTCTTCTAAACCCATGGCCAGCCTTGCAGTTGTAATGCCTTTGTTGTAGATAACTGAATTGATAGCTTTACTCAGATATGCTTGTATTTTCAAGCGTATTCAGAAGAGCCTTCCCTCAAGCCTTTCCTCTGTTCTCACTGGCTGTGCTTTTAAGAGTGTGAGGTAACAGGAGAACAGCCTTGGTCCTATGTTCAGAGGAGCTTCCTACAAGTTCGATGAAGTGCAATTTCCTTCCAGTTATCCTCGTTCTGGGGATGTGTGCGTGCAGGAAGGACAGTGCACTGAGCATTTATTGTGCAAATGGTATTGAGGGTATTTCAAATCATGGGTCCAAGCATGTTAAAAACAGCCACTGTGCATTAACTTCTTCTTCTTTTTTCTCTCTCTTCAAGCTATTCTTCTGGCATCCAAAGAACTCATCCGAAGCAAGCGTTTGAGGCAACTCCTGGAGGTAGTTCTTGCCTTTGGGAATTACATGAACAAGGGCCAAAGGGGAAGCGCTTATGGCTTCAAAGTCTCCAGCCTGAACAAAATTGCAGACACCAAATCCAGCATAGACAGGTATGGTAAAAGGCCATAAATATGTCAGGTACTGTGCTGCTGCGTCTCTCAGCATAGCAGTGAAAATGGGGTTTTGTTTGGTTTTTGCTCTGTAGACAATTGAAAATAATGTCTTATTAGCCTTTTAAGTAGAGCTTTTCGCTCTTAATGATTCTGCAGCAATTGAGACCAGCTATTAACACAGCAACCAAATTTTGCTGTTTTCTCTGGAAAATGCACATCTGATGTTGGATTGTATTTCTGCAACCTTATGCATAGATGACAAAATGTATTTCACAAAAACTGAAATAAGTTTGGGGAGCAGGAGGATTTCTATGGAATTTGCTGTTTCTACCAAAGTTTTATGGCCATGGTTTTGCAAGAAAAGAAAACACACACACACACAAAAAAATCTGAGCACAGGAGTTTTACATATCCTGTAAAACGTGGCATGTTTCTCATGCAGGACTGTCACAAACTTTTTGTCCACATACAACACTAATGAAACCACAAGGCAAGTCTCAGAGAGACTGATCCTGATTGTACCTGGGGCATATAAGGGAACCAGCTGGTTTGGGAATGTGGAGCTTACATTGACATGGACTGCAGGTCTTTATAGTCACTCTATGTTTTGTCCCATATCCCCATGCTGGTTCTGGACATTACTCCAGCTGGGACTGGGCAGAGAATATGACTTTTGGACTCCAGCAGCACTAAGGTTTTCCTTGGAGATCTCTTATGCAGGGTCTTACTAACTTGCACCTTCCTTGAATTTTAAGACCTGCTGAGACCATAGTTGTGGTTAAATTACTTCAGGATGTGACAGAATGGATGGTGGTAGTAAAATATCATAAGAAATTCATCCCTACCTAATAGAGTTTGAACTAACAGAGTACTGTTCTGACTACCAAAATGTCATTTTTTGTATTCCAAGGCTAACACTTGTATAGCTAATGTTGAACTCTTTTTTGCCTTAATGTAGCTTGGCTTGATTTTTCCATACATTAAAAGTCCTGTGCAGATTCTGTTCTCTCACCAATTCCCAGTTCCCAGTCTCCAGTTTGTGTGAAGCAGTGGCCATCTGCTATCTTCCCTGCCAGTTAACCACATAACACTCACTGCTGTGTGGTTATGGCTGTTATGGCTGTCTGTTCTCTTTACAGAGATGCAGAATTCGTTTTTACAAATTTCCTTAAAACTTCTCCTGCATCCCTCATGCATCTCAATTCTATCTGCTCCTACTTGGGCTGCCATTGGTTTTGTGTTAGTGAGCCTGACCACTACACATAAGCTCAGCTGTTTCCTAACTGCAGTAGTTTTCTTGGCAACTTTTCCAATCTTCAGGAACTTTTTTCTCTTCTTAGTCAACTCTTGGGGGTTTTTTCCCACACTGCCTCTGAGGATAGCTTGCTTCTCCCTTAAAAGTTAATGTTCCTTTAGTACTATTAGTTGTTTATTCTCTGAAGTATCTGGTGTAAAATACTATACTATATTATGCAATTTTCTTTTCTATTACACCATCTACACAGATGGATGGAAGCATGCTGGTGTTTCCAGAAGAAATTAGGTTACAGAATATTGCTTGAGGTTTTAGGAAGGATGTTCATAAAGGACTAATCCATTTCAATCTTTTTTACTTTTTTTTCAGTATCACAGCTACTAACTGCTGATATATTGTTTATTTTGTTCAAACAAGCACAGTTCCTACCCAAATATTTTTCACTGATTTGTCGTAATTCTTTCATCATTCTTTCCTTCTCGTTACCATCTTCCTTCTCATCCCTACCTTCTGCTTTTGTTTTCTTTAGGAACATTACACTCTTGCACTACTTAATTATGATCTTTGAAAAGAATTATCCAGATATCCTAGATATCCAGTCTGAGTTGCAGCATCTTCCAGAAGCAGCAAAAGTCAAGTAAGTCCAATGCTATTACTTGTCAGAGCTGGAGTTCCCAGCAATTTTTGTTAACTTAGTTATCATAATTTTTTTTTCATTTCTGTCCTCTAAACCCATGGCCAGCCTTGTAGTTGTAATGCCTTTGTTGTAGATAACTGAATTGATAGCTTTACTCAGATATGCCTGTATTTACTTTATTTCTGAATCAGACATTCTAACTAGGCTGGCTGTTGTTTGTAATTCATTCAACATATTCTGTGGTTGTTCATCTAAGGGTGCTATTTTTTCTGGGTAATTGCAGGTTTGTTTCTAAGATAGGGTTAATTAGGCACAGAGGCTACAGTAAATCTTTTTCAAGAAGATTGTTCAAACTTTTGCACAAATCAGTCTGGCACAGAAATATGGAAAGCATCATACTTTCTGCAAAAAAGTCAATGGTCTATTTCTGGAAGTGTTTGTGAAAAATGAGTACAGAAGCCATCCCCCAAAATACTAACTTTTTATCTCTTTCCAAAGAACTGCTCAAAAAATATTATGTATATTATTTACCCAGACATGACCCAGTGTGTAAGGATCTAGTCCAACTAATGAAAGACAAGTGAAAAATGAATGTATTTTCACACTTAAAAGGCATTTATTAAAGCTTTAGTGGTGTTTTTGAGATGTAAGCTACTACTCCCCAAATGTTTGGAGGGGTTGCCTGTTGACTCACAAATATGTACTCACTAGTTATCTGGAAATTAAAGACTTACAAGTCCTAGAAAGGCTCACAAGTCCTAGAAAAAAAAAAAAACAACAAAAAAAACAACAAACTCCCCCCCCAAAAAACCAAAACCAAAAAACAAAAACAAAACAAAAAAAACACCCAACCCCAAAACTCATGTTTGTATATGATGAGCAGAAATCCAGTGCGACATTTGTGTCTAGGGAAGCATGTATGAACATTAACAGTACATTTCTATGCTCAGTTACAGTGTAAGCTGGCCCAGACTACCATATGGTAGAAGTGCAGATGGAAAAAACAATGTTTGGACTGTGAGGGAGAAAAAAAGATCACATGTAAATGTACTGCTAATGGGATTTAGTAGTTATGTGGTGTAAGAATCATGTGTAGAAATAATCTGAGACTCCAGTGATGTGTGTGCTGAAGCTGCGCTCCTTGCTTATGTGTCAGCTGATCATTGCGAGCTGGCCATGCGGCGTACGCTCCTGGTTGAAGGGTCAGGCTCAGCTTGCAGGGCAGATGTTCTGAGGGCACCCCCCCCTTTCCTTCCCAGGAAAATCCCAGCCTCCAGTGTGACCACAGGCAAGCAGGTCTTGCCTCATCTTACATCTCATACAAAAAGTAGCACAGAGCATCGACAGATCCCCTTCCCCTCGTTCCGAGTCATCTGGCGTGGCTGGTGCCAGAGGCCGGATACCAGACGTGATGGGCCAGTGGTCTGTGCTGCTGCACAGTTCCTGTGCCCCTGTGTAACACTGCTCTTTTTGTTTTATCTGCTCTGCCCCTGTCTCCTGTGCAGCCTGGTAGAGCTGGAGAAGGAAGTCAACAACATAAAGACTGGATTGAAAGCTGTTGAAACTGTAAGTATCTGAAGGTTTCCAAAGTGTCACACTTACAATATCTCTCTCAGAATCAGGGGCACTATATATTTTATGATAAGATAAAGTGGGCTTTCTTTTTTCATTCCTTTCCATTCCGTTCCAGAATGCATTAACCAAGAAAAAACAAATAAAAGCTTCTCATGTGGAGCTCCTGCTGATGATCTTAGCAGAGTTAAGGCTAATGAAAAGCTTGTTTGATCTCAACCTGGAAAGTAAAAGGACAGTTTGACAAATGGCATGGACTGAAAGAAGAAATAAAATTCATGCTCTTTCTTACTGAGGGATGGATGGCTGCTGAGCAAGTGTTTCACATGGCTCTTGGAGTAGTAGTAAGCAGGTAGTGCTCTGTTATATGCAACCCTAACCTCTATCCTAAGTACTCCTTGGGAAGGCAGAGGGAAGGATAGAAACTAGTTAAAGATGAAGCAGCTGAGCTGGCAAGCAAAGCAACAATGGTGGGGTTTTTCCTGCTACTAATGAAAGCCAGTTGTCGGAAATTGCATTGGGTGATTTCTGTGCAGGGATTACCTATTTACATGGGACTAACACAGGACCCTCCAGTCCTTCTCATTCCCCATGAGACAAGACAGTGATGAGTTCATTTTTCTTTCATGTGACCTGAATTTGCTTCTGCCTCTGGGGTAGAGGAAGGTATCTTTGTCCTGTCAGCAGCTCCCAGAATGTCTGGCTGTTGCCAGCAGTTCATGGTGTAATTAACCAGTGATCCTCCTGTGAAAAAAACCCCCAAACTTTCCCAACCGTATTTCTGGATTGTTGGGGTAAGGGAGAATACAGCAATGAGAAGAAATACTGCTCCATACATGGAGTACAGTGTTTGGGAATTAAAAGCACCTGTAGAGGGAAGGCTGACAGAGAGTTCATGACATGAAGAGAGGCCCAGTTTTTGGCTGGGACAGACAATGCCCCCCCTTTGAAATGTGAGTAGCTAATTCTGTTTTGCTTTCTTTCATCAGATTATTTGTCCTTTTGCCTTGACAGCTGATTTTTCTTCTCTTTTCCATACATGGGTTCCATGGGCAACCTCTCTTTCCCATACAATCACCATCTTCCTGCCTCAGTCTTCTTCCTGCCATGGTATTTTTCTTCTGAGGCTGCCAGCACCTCCCAGTCTGCTTGCTCAGTTTGTGGTTTTCTGGCATGTAAAAAGCAGCACTATAGCAACAATAGAAGATCACTGTCAGGTGGAAGGGGGAGGAGGGGAAGGTGTGATTCTTGAATCTATTCCAGTGTGTTCTCACCACAGCCTTGGCTCCAGTGACTGGTGTTTCTTCAAGGCCCCTTAAGAATAGAAAGCTAAAAATAGTTTCACAGTCAGATGTTCTTAAAGGTACTATGAACCATTGGGCTTCCTGGATTTGCAGCTCACTTCTTTGTGAAAATAGGATACATTCATTTTCAAGACATTCATGCAGCTGTTGTCTTTGTGCAGGACATTTCCAGAAGGACAGATAAGTAATGGAAGGGAATTTTGTCAGCAGAGCCCTTTTGTCACAGAGCAAGGAGATGATAACCACCACTTGAGAAATGACTACCGTGGCTGAATCACTTCATCCCTCTAGAGAACCAGCAGCCCAGCCCACCAGGGCCAGTTCCAGCCTCTGTTGTGCTACAACATTTCTAGAAGATACAGAGGAATTTGTTATTCTGTGGTGTTGCTCTCTGTCTGATTACATAGTCATACTGGTTACTTGTGTGGGTTTAAAGTTTTTTTAGCATTTTGAGATAATTATTCTGCAGGGAAGAACTGAATTTGAAATTGAAGAGCAGGCCACCTAATCTTAATTTTACTTTGAAAAATACTGCTCTCCAGTAACAATCCCAAATGCCATAGCTTTCAACAGTGAATAAGATAACAGAATTGTAATACTCACCTTCCAGAGAAAGGGAGAAGGAGAAAGTGAAGCAACTTTCAGCTAAAATAGGCCTCAAAATTAGAGTGGAACAGAGTGGCTGAAAAAAATTTGCATAATTCTTGGAAGCATATAATGTGACATTTCTTGTATTTGTAAGGTTCATTTCAAAGTGATTGTAACATAGACAAAACTTAATGCAAAGTGATATACTGAGCAGTGCTCCCAGGACTGTCCCCTGTGATATGGTAGGAAAACCAGTGGAGGAGAGGATGTAATACAAAGCAGGGGAAGTAGCACTTCTTTATTGTGGGCTTTCTCTGGCCACCTCCATTGCTTTTCCTGCCTCTTTTGTGCTTTGTGGTCCTTCCTTGTGGTGGTTAAATTCTCTTTCCAACTCACATCAGACCAAAAGATATATCATGTCAGATTTTAGACAGTTGATGGCCAAAGTAATTTTTGGCATTCAGCAGCACTGTGTGGAGAAAATCCCAGGATGTTTCTCAGCACAGATGCCTATAAACCTACCCATAGGTGCTAATAAACCTCCCCATTTGGCTCTGTGAACTCCTGTTTTGATGACCAGCAACAGAGAGCACCCAACATGCATGGAGCTAGAGTTGCAGCCCGCACAAAAGTATTTTTTCCAAAGGGAACAGAGGGTCAGATTGTAACTTGACCTGCTGCTTCATGCTGCTTTCTCTACAGAGAAAGTCAGGCTTTATCATTCCCACTGATTATTCAGCTGAGAATAAAGATGAGGCCCAGATTACAATTTCATTGTCCCCATGAGACTGTCAACAGCACACAAGCCAAACACAGGCATGGGAGATATCCAGTCTCACTATAAATTAGTCAGTATAAATTTGAGGAGCTCTGTAGCTCTCTCCATGTTTCAAGCATGATGATTAAAGCAAGGGAAGAGATAGCTATGGGTAATCTTGGCTTAAAACAAAAAAACTTGAGCCAGAAAGAAAGAATCATACAATCAAATCTTTCCTTTTTATAGGTAGCAGACAAATAGATCTTTGTTTCCTATGGTTTTATGTATTCTTTTTTCTTTTACCATGACTCTTCTTAGCACAATAACCCCAGTTTATAACTCTGTCATTTTTATGACATCTAAGCTAGTGTTTAGTAGGGTGGTAACAAATATTGCACCTGGCATCTGTCTACTCATCCTTTAGTGGGAGAATGAATTTTGATGTCCTTTTGCTGTTCACCTGGTGCTTTTCAGAGAAATGAAGAGGAGATCTAGAGCACATTTTCCTAAGTATACAGCATTTTGATTGACCATGGGAAGAGACAGTGGAGAAAAACCCTCTATTAAAAATCCTAAAGTCACTTGCTACACAGAGCTCTTTATTATTTGTTGTTTTACATAGGAAAAAAAAATTGCAGCACTGCATATAGTTGATGCTTAAATTACGAAGTTGCTTTAGAAACTTAGCAAGTTGATGGCTTTCTTGGGAGTGGTTGTTGTTTGAGGATAAGTGAAACTGTAACCAAGACCTTCCTTCATCCCACACTGACCTCCATCTCTGGCCTAAAAACTTCTGACTTAAGTGAGAAAGTGGTTTCTAAGTTAGAGCTTTGGATGAATGTGGCAGCAGAGCATGCTCTGCAGTGAGTGAAACAGATGGACTTTCCTGCTCCCTCATCACTGAGGAATCTTTGACTCTTACCTGTCTCTATCTCTTACTTCTCTTTCAGGAACTGGATTATCAGAAGAGACGCATGCGAGAATCAGGGGACAGGTTTGTTCCTGTGATGAGCGATTTCATCACTGTGGCCAGTTTCAGCTTCTCAGAGTTAGAAGACCTTCTCAATGAGGCTAGAGACAAGGTAAGAATTCCTTTTTAAGTGATTAGAGTTTTGCCAACTCAGGCAAAAGCCTGAATTAAAATTAAAACAGCCATTTAAGGTCTGGGTCTGCACTGAAAACTTAACGACACTGAAAATTGTTTAGGCTGAAGTTTCTTCTTTTTTCTAATGTGGTCTATTTCCATTTAGAACATATGTTAGGATTAAAAGAAGGATCAATGCTCCTACTCACTTCTTTCTAATCTTCCTTAACATTATTCTTGTGTGGCATAGAATTGCAATAGCAGGATCCATAACAGGATGCCACACCTTGCCATGGTGTGGAAGGGAATGTCTTTTAAGTCATTGCTGAAAAAGGGGTCCGTTGTTAGTGATGGGGACTTCATATCTTTTTACCTTCTCCTTCTGACTGCATTCCATTCTGCCCCTTCAGCTGGGGACATCTGTGCTTTGTCTCTTCCTTTTAAAAATGTACCTGGTAGTTTGGTGTCCTGGTTTCAGCTGGGATAGAGGTTTTTTTTTCCTCATAGCGGCTGGTACAGTGCTACGCCAGCTATGCTTGATCTTTTCCACTTCTCTGTTACTGGGTGTATTTCAGTACAAAGATAGAAATCCCACATGTGTGGTTTGTCTGAAGTTCTTGGATTCTTCTTACACACCCAGAACCACGTGTGTGTTATTCTTCAGGTGCTGCTGCAATCATTTTGTCCTTTCACTGTCTGCATCTCCATTACCAGATTGGTACACCTGAGGAGGTCATTGTTCTTTGCTGATGGCTGGAGTCTGGCACTAATCCCTCTGTCTCTCAGCTGACTGAGGAAGAATTTATATGAAAGGATCATAAGCATAGGAAAATGTTTAGAGAAGAGCAAGTTTTAAAGTAAATGATATGTAATGGCAAATTTGCCCTTGTCGGCTGGCATCTTAAAAGTGCTTGGCTATATGAAGCAAATGTGCTATTTCTTTTGGATTTGATTGTTTCCACTCTGGTGTCAGTTCTTTTAGTGTTAAAGCACCTATTGCATGAAAGCTGTGCTGTTGGATCAGTAGGCCTTAGATTTTGAAAACATAGGCTGAGGATTTTGACAGTAAGGCTCCTCATTTGTCCAGTTCCTCTGCAGTTGTGTTATTTTGTGATTCGAAAACATTTCCTTACTGTGGAGATAATCGTGGTAATAGTGTCTTGCAGCTGCAAACACAGGAGCCACCGGCTGTCAGTGAGGAATGCCCTGGCAAATACCAGTGGGGCAGGAGCTGTTGCAACACTCAGGGGGCAAAGGTGGGCAGTCTAACACCACTAAGGCTGTAAAAGAATTCTGGGGAGAATAACAGGACTGATTTTTTCATAGTATCATAGAATGGTTTGGATTGGAAGGGATCTTAAAGATCATCTAGTTCCAACCTCCTCCCCCAGCCATGGGCAGGGACACCTCCCACTAGACTGGGTTGCTCAGAGCCCCCTCCAGCCTGGCCCTCAACACTTCCATTTTTCACTGTTGTGAAATTCAAACTAGTTCCAGTATAATAATGTTCACGCCATACTAGCNTAGTTTGTATCATCAGCATTTGCTAAGTTGAAAAGCATTCACATGTGAAGTATTAACAGGAAATTTGAAATCAAACTGGAACCTAGCTAGGACATGAACCAAAAAAAAAAAAAAAATTTACATTCTGTGACCCCACTAAATTTATTGAGAAAAACTTGGTTTTCTGTGGTTTGGGGTCTTCTATGTTATGACTGGGTAAATTTTTCAACTTCATTATAGATAGATGCACATTTCTGGAAGGATGTTCACTCTGTCCATAGCTTAGACTGCACAGTTTTGGTTTGGTGTTAAAGATGGTGGTGCTCCTTTCTTTTTGGCACACCAGGTCAAATCCCAATGCAGATTCTTTATAAGTTCAGCTGGGGGTTAAAAACCAGCAAGTGGTACATGTCCAGCACAGCAATGCAACTTTCCTTGATCAGACACTTGCAGGAAAAATGCCATTCTTTTGCTTTAAAAATAACCAGAGAAACTCCCTGCAGACAGACCACTATGTCTGGAAGTTGTTGCACGCTTTTTTAGACATAGCCAACATAAAGCACTCAACATAAAGAGATGTTTTATTTTAATGACTATAACATGCTTAGGAAACGTTACTCCACCTTCTCCTTACACACCCTTGCTATGTTTGAACATGCACCATTCCAACTTTTGCTCAACCTATGGCTTTGGTTCTTCCACTGGCAAAGAGCTGCTTTTGGACTCCAGTAAGGGAACTGTCTGTCCTTACCAGTGTTGAGCTATTTCTCATGTTTGCTTCGTATTATTTTGGCCCTCTCTTCTTCCTCTTTTTCTTCTTTTCTTTCTTAAAAAAAAAAAAAAGGGGGGGGGAAAAAAAAAAAAAAAAAAGGGGAAAAAAAAGGAAAAAGCTGGAAATTTTCAACAAACCAGATGTGCTTTGCAAAGCTTATAACATCTTCCAACCTCAATGGGCTCTCTGTGCTTGTTGAATCACAAGCTTTTTTTTTTTACCATGGAAACATAATGGAACTAGCCAATTAAAGGAAGAGAAGGACCAAGACATCTGATTATCCTGTTCTTTTTTTGATTTCTCAAAGCAAAGCAAATTGAGCAAAAAAGGTAGTGGGGCAGGGAGGACTTTGAAAAACATCCAAATGAGCCTAGGAAGAACTGGTCTGACTCACAGATTTATTAATAATTATGAAGCCCTAGTTTTAACAGCTGGAGTTGGGTATCCTAAATATAGATGTGGCTAATTGATTACCATGAGTTAATCATAGCCATGTTTCCTCAGCTGGGACTTAAAACAATATAAATTATCTTTTCAAACTGGGGAAGTTTTTGTATTTTTTTTTAACTTTTTCAATATTAGCAAAAGTAATTTCTTAAATTATGGAAACAATCCATTACCAAGGTGTGGTGCTGACCTTCTCAGCAGACAATATTTTTCACAATCCCATGCAGTACCTTTTTGGCCTTTTTGCTTAAACAGAACCATTCAAAGTCAGTGGCCATGGGAAGGAAGTGATATTTTAAATTCAAAGGTCCAGGTTGTCAGATGCAGGCATCCATGTTTGCAGTGGAAGCCTTGTAACTGTGCTTATCTTCATGCAGTAAACAGATGTCTTGGTTAAGAACTGATTGAAAACTTAGACCAACTCTCTAAACAGACTTTCTAGCACAGCTGGTTCTTGTTCTTTTTGTGTTTTTCTCACTTTCAATACCACTTTATAAGGGAGTATATAGATTAGATCAAGGGATAATGTTTTCTGCCATTTCCCATAAACTGGAAGGTTGAGGCAGGAGAAAGTGAAACTCTGCCCTGGAATCCTTCACTAGTTTTTATGTGTTTGAACAGATGAAAATTGATTTTTTTTTTTAACATAAGAAAGAAGAGGTTGAATTTTATTCATTAATTTTTTTCTCTGTTTCCTGTGGGGAGGCAATGAAAATGCCAAGCAGAGGAAGAGTAACCTTCTATGGTATGAATTTTATTTTTCTCCTTGAAAAAGGTGACATTTGTCCTATATGAAGCTTTGCTATGTACTTAAATATTGACAGGTATGAACTTAGATCACTAGACTTCCTCCGAACTGTTCTGCTTTGTGCTTGGTTTATAAAAAAAACCTGTTTTTAAGACATGTTGGATCTTGTTAGGAGTACAAAGTTTGCTTGGTTGGATATTATCATTCCTATGCTAGATGTCAAACCTAAGCCTCTCTATAGAGACGCTGTGGAGACTACTGCCTGGGCAAGGTGGGTAGAAAAAATGTCCATTCCCAGTCTTTCTGATGACAGTTCCTCTCAAGCAAGGTATTTATCATGATGGAGAAAGGAGTTCAAGATCTGCACATGCATACAATAAGCTTAGCACCTCCAGTAGCTGTTCTGAAGAACAGAAAGGCAGTGAAAGCTTGCTGATGGAAAGCCATTTAAGAAAATAGTCATTAATGGCAGAATGCTATGAAGCACAAAGAAATACTGTAGTCCAAGTGCCAGTTATAGGCTGTGCACTTCAGTTGTGCATTTTGGGGACTGGTGTTTTCTGTCAGCGACTGGGGAAAATTAATAAGGAATGTATCAGGACAGAGACTGAGAGAGTCAAGATGAGGTAGCCTACAAAAGACAGCCCCAGTCATTTGGTAAATAAATCACATAGCTGTTGTACAGTAACTTAGAACTTTAGAAGCTGCAGTGCAGGTTGGCATCTTACATTTCAGAAATGTTTAAAGCATCTGTAACTTGATGTAACTGTTAAACTCCTGGGAGAATCCTTTAAGAGCATTTAGGCACAAGAAAAGCTGGGCCCAGCCCTGCCTGAAATTGGCAGGCCTCTTTCCATTAACTGATCTGAATTTGTCCCATAAAGATAATAGACATTTATTTGACCTGCCTCAGTACTGAATTGGTGTCTTCATAAGAGCACACTCAAGAGTGCTTCTCTGGGGATTATGGTTCATGTTCCATGGCTACATGGTATAATTCAGTTGTGTATTGGCTCCTCCTGCAACAGCAGACAGCACAGACAGCAGGAAATTTTTATCATGGCTGTTTTTCCTCCTCTTCATAGAGCCCTATTCCTGCCGTTTCCAGAGGTCTTCTGCCACTGTTTAACATTTCATTGGCAAGCACAGCAGAGTTTGTGTGTGCTGCTGTCCCGCTTTCCCTCTCCTTGCTAAAATGGCTTTTTAAAATAAACAACTGTCTAAACGATTTGCTTTGGCAAGAGGATAAATTCAGTGGAAGGTTTGGCAGGGGAAGCAGAACTGGCACTGAGCTTGTGGACCTGTTATATCATGGAGCTTGGGGGCCCGTATGCTGCAGAGATGAATTTTTTAATGAAAAAAGATATACCGTTCTGTATTACAGTGGAAAACCTGCTGAAACACAGTTTTCCATTTTGCTTTTGCCCATGTCATCTGTCCCCAAATGACTTCAGGAATAACCAAGTTTCAGCCCTTGTTCCACAATATTAGAGCACATCACAGAATTCTGGGAAGCGTTTTTCATGCATGAGGACTCAGCTACAGATTTCACACCTGTGCACAAGAGCTGGTGTTGTTTGGCAGGGAATCTGTCCATGGAACGGTCAAGTGATCTGTACACAGTGACACAAATCCCATGACAGAGAGCAGAAGGGAGGGCTGGGATCCAGAGCACCTTGGTCTGTGCCTCTTAATGCCCTGAGTGAGGCAGGCAGTGTGATTTTGGCCACTATGGGCAGGTAGAAGCTTCCACAGCATTGTGGAGGCTGTCTGTAGCAGCTCACTGCCCCTCATTCCAGCACTGGTGCTTTGGAGAAGCACATGTGGTCACAGAAGCAGAGTTACAGAGAAGTAGAAGAAGTAATAAAGCCAGAGGGGTCTGTTGTAGTTTAAACAGTGAAAAGACAGCGTGTCTCTCTTTACAATAGTGCACTACATTAGTGCAATGCCCTATAGATGTGAACAACTGGTTTTTTGCCATTAGCTGTATCAGATTAGTGGGGTGACATTTTCTGTTCTGTAACGAATGGAGGACACAAAGCTCAGAAAGGAAGCATGAGCTCCCAAGCCACATCATGGGCAGAGCTGGCAGCAGAAGCTGGATCTCCTGACTTGCCTTCAGTCAGCTTTTTTGCTCAGTCAGCTTTTTTTCCAGAGAGGGTAGGGAAAGAAGGAGAATGTTTATTTCAGTGAACTCCAGATTTTTCCTTCTGTAGTTATTTTAGGTCATCCAGCTCACAGATTATTTTTGCTTTTCGTCTTTCACTGCTTTACAATAAGTGATTGTGACCTCCTAAGCCCTGTGTTACAGGGCACCAAAGACAGGCTGTTCTCAGCCTTCTTGCTGCTGCTGCTTAGAGACCACAACACCTTAGACTCATGAGTGTGTCTGGAAGGCTCCCAGGCTGCTGAGTCTTTCCAGCACAGCAACACTGTTCCTCCTCAGAGTGGCAGTGAGGAGGCAGTGGCAAAAGCCCCTCTTGCCAGTGTGACAGGAACTAGCCGGTGCTAGTCACTGGGTGACAGGCCTCGTGCCGAACATTCGCGGACAACACCACCCTCTAAAGGAGACTTCCATGCATTAGGCTCCAAAAGCCCCAGGCAAGGAAGCCCTGCCTTTTCAACCTCCTTCCTCAAGTGACTAGGAAACCCCTGTGGATATTCATGGGCTCAACTGGCTCATTTCTGTGTGCCCCCTCACTCACCTTTGCTCAGCACAGGAGGGACACGGGAAGGATGGAGGCAGTGCATTGCAAGGTGCAACAGCTATCTCCTATGGACTGCCAATGACTTCAGGCTTTGCAGCAGTTGGACAAGCCTTCCTTTAGCTGGCAGCTCTAGCCACTGCTCTTAATTTATGCTTTACTTTCAATTTTCACAGGAGTTAATGACAAATTAAGTGGGAAGAGAGTCCAGGTAGCACATCCACTGTGAACAATGAGCCTCAGGTGCTCTGTGTGTTCAAGCAGTGGTGGCAATGCCTGTGCTGAAGTCTTTCTCTGGCACTTCCCTGCTTCCCTGGCTGATTGTCACACTGGGGCAAGCAAAAAAAGGAAGAAAATAGAGCATACGGAGATGCTTTATCTCCCTCTGTGGTATTTACAGCCAGTATTCTCTCTGCCAAAGAGCTGGTGCTGGTTCACTGTGAGTTACTGTAGACTGCTGCACTTCCCTAATATTCAAAGAGCCTATGTGTATATTATGTACAGATAAAATTACAGAGAGGGGTGGGGAGAGGGTGTAGGTGTGCATACTTGTGTGTATGTCTTCAGAGGCTTCAGAGGAAAGCAGTTAAACAGAGAAGTAATCTGTTGCTGCTTCTATGTAGCGTTTCCTTCAACTCCTGCCATGTTTGGTAGCTCAAAGCAACTTGCATTTCTTCCAACGCTTTTGTCCAAGATTCTTTGAGTTTCTTTGTTTGTTTCTGGCTGAGAACACAGCCTTTTTAAAGAAAGAAGAAAGAATCTATTGCTTCAAACTGCTTTGTGGGCCTGGCAGGGATAGCAGAGAAAGGGAGATGCTGAATCTCTCAGGCTGTGCCAGAAGGAAGTTGCTTTCCTTGGAGATTTCTTCCTCCTGCAGTTTACTAGGAGACATTGTTTATGCTTTACCTGGTACAGGGCCAGAGGGGTTTATAAGACCTGCTTCCAAACTCATTTTGTGCTGGGATCAGAGCCTGAACTGTTCTTACTGTATTTTCCATTCTGCAAGAGCACCCATGTGAGGAAAGGGAAACTGGGTTGTGTTAGTATGAGCTGGATACCTTGATGAGAGAGCTTGAAGACAGTCCATAGCCTGACCCAGTAAATTTTGAGTTTGTAAGGATGTTCTGCTGCTATGTGGTGCTAAAGTGCAAGCAGGGAATGCTAGGGAAGCTGTGCATCAGGGCACAAGTCCTGTCAGGAGTGTGTTCCTGGGGCTGCCTGCTGCAGCACGGGGGTGTGTGAGGGAGGGCAGCTGGGCAGTGGATGTACATCCTTACCCAGCACTTACTGTATGTGTGTACATGCTGTCAACAGGCTATCTGTGCTTGTTAAGGAGTGCATTTTGGTGAGCAATGAGACTCCCAATGCTTGGGAGTGTGAGAGTGCAAAGGAGAGAGTACAGCTACAGCAGGACCGATGTCCAAGAGCCAGGGCTTGCTGTGGATTTACCATATCCCCATCAGGACTGCCCTGTGACTGAAGTCCTGCCAGTTGGCTGCCTCCATATGTGTCCTGCAGCCTCAACATTTGCCTTTTAAAATAAAAACCACTTGTGATGTATTCACTCTCTTTTAAGTCTGCCCGGGAGCCCTGGCTGCTTTCCTTGCCCCTCTCTCATGCCTTGTCTGTCTATAGTCTCCTCTCTCCCGGGTAACACCCTCACTCAGAGGACTCCAGAGAAATGGATGACATGGCAGAAGGTTTCTGAGAGGACAGACTGTAGCTTTACTGCAAAAAAACTTTTTGCCTCCAGGCATTTTAAAAGTGGATTTGAAGGGAAGAATGAAAGGGGAGAGTATGGACTAAAACTACTTGCTTCCTCAGCTAGCTCACTGCGGTCTTCCATGCCCTGGCTGTCCCTCAGCTGCAGATGAGATGTGGCCACAGTGTCATCTTCTGAAATTACTCTATTGCCCTCAGGAACTAAACATCATTTTTTGTATCATTTTTTGTGGATAGTTAGTGCTCTCCAGCAGTATTGCTTCATGTTGCCCAGAGGATACCCAGGAGAGCAGGATAGAAGCACCTGCCCTAAGGAGAAGCACTTCTGTTGCTGGGGGTAGTTTCTGCTCTTGCCACATGAACGCTCAGAGGGTATTGAATTACATGGTGTGGTTACTCATAAGCTATCCTTGCTGCCTTCACCAAACTGCCTACCTAATTATGGCTTTTGTGTTTTCTGCCCCCTTGACAGTATGCCAAGGCACTGAAGCATTTTGGAGAGACCGAGGGCAAGATGCAGCCAGATGAATTTTTTGGCATCTTCGACACTTTCTTACAGTCATTTGCAGAGGCCAAGCAAGATCTGGAGAACATGAGGAAGAAAAAGGAAGAGGAGGAGCGCAGGGCACGCATGGAGGCCATGGTAAGTGTCTGGGCACTGGAAGATGTTTCTTTCCCTCACCTTTTCATGTCTTGAGAGAAATTCCAATGCTCATATCCTGTCACTCTTTTATGTTCTTCTCCCTGACACCTTTCTTTGGCATCATTCTGTTCTCACATGATGACATTTTCCCTGGTGTCTGTCTTGTCAGCTCTCAAGGATGTACTGCTTGACTCCCAAATTACCCTCTTTTGGATTCAGATACCAAATCTAGCCCAGGCATTTTTGCCCTGGCACTTTGCAGGATGGGGTTGCCACTACCCCATGCCAGACTATCCTGCTTTTGGGCTACAAGCCAAGCAGGCAGATTTCCCTCAGTCCTGCCAAGCTGATCAGCTTCCAGTCAGACTCCCTTCATCATCTGCTGTGTGCCTGTCATCTGGCAGTGCGCAGTGACACAGCAAATGCCCTGGCACCTGCTGCAGCCCACACGGCAGTATTTCTCTCTGGCCAGCCTTAATGCCTTGATTCCCGGGGCTGTGTCTGGCCTTGACATGGCAGGAGAGCTTTCTGTGGGTTTTGCTGCTGGGAGACAGACGTGTGTGTCCCCAGGGGTCCGTGTGAACCAGCCTCCCCTCTAACCCCATCCTCTGTGCTGCCTGAGAACTCGGCAGTCCCTTGCCTCCTTCCCCCTGCTGCTGCCTCAGCCCTGGCTGCTGCCATGGCCCCAGGCTGTGCTGCGGGGAGTTGCTGATTCAAAGGTTTGCTGAGCCAAAAGCAGTGGTTTGTGCCTTTCAGAAGAGGAGAGAGGTGAAACACTGGTGAAGGCCAGCAGCCTTACTGTTAAACACAAGGATAAAATGCCAGGACACAGGTTCTCAGCCAGCCTGAAAAGTTGAGGGCCCACTGTTAAAGCCCTGTAGGATGGTTTCCTAGGCCTGATACACCATGAGGGAGGCCTTATGGAGGGAATCTTCCTGCAATGTGGGGCTAGCGTTTGCAGAGCAAGCGACCTGCTTCCTGATAGCCACCACCATCCCTTGCCAGGTCTACTGATTCTGGAGCTGAGCAGTGGAAAGAGAGAGCTGAGCTGGCACTATCCTGCTGTAAAATTAGTGCAAAACAGCAGCAGCATGGACAGATCCCATGTGTCCTCCTGCTGCAGGCCAATTGTGCTTTGTGAGGCAGATGTGTGCTGCTATTCTTTCCTCATTTCTCCTGCTTTCTTCTCGCCTGTGTAGAAGAGAAGCCCAGCATGGCCTCTTGTTACTCTTGGCACAGGTGATGGCCTTGTGGATAAGCTCCTACTCTTTTTTTTCCCCTAATTTGTGCTGATGCATTTTAGCTGCTTCTTGGCAGTGTACCTAGTGTTCTGGCATCTTGGTTAGCTAATCCTGAGACTCTGTGTCCTTCTCCACAGCTAAAAGAACAGAGGGAAAAAGAGAGGCGACAAAAGAAAGCAAAAGCTGGAAGCATCTCTGAAGAGAGTGGAGAGTTTGATGACCTGGTGTCAGCATTAAGGTCGGGTGAAGTCTTTGACAAAGACTTGTCCAAGCTCAAGCGTAACCGCAAGCGTTCGGGGAACCAAGGCTTAGAGACAAGCCGTGAGCGGGTGGTGACAAAGCTAAATTATTAATTACTAGAGGAAGAAAAATAATCAGCCAAAGGAAGGTGATGAAAAAGTGCAAAGCAAGGAAGATGAATGTGTGTGATGGCGCCTGGCTGACAGCTGCCACAAAGGCTTTCTTTGGTCTGTAGCTAGAGACGTTACCTTTGCATGATCAGCTTTCCTCTCATCCCCCTTCTGTGCTCCTAATTTAAACCATTATAAAAGTGCCTCTGTGGATCCAGCAGGGCCTGTGACTAGGCCATGCAGAGCTGACAGGTTTGCTTCTGAGAGTTTGTTGTGTCATCAAAGGCCTCATGGTGATGACAGAAAGTACTTGGGCCTTGCAGACGGCCTCACAGCTGGAACAAGATAATTTTCTGTGTGCCAAAGTAAAAACTAGTCATGATCTCCAATTTACTGATAACAACGAAGACTAATTTCAGAACAACTCTGTAAACAACTATCACTTCTTCAGGATCTAGACTGGCCTTCAGGGATTTGTTGGGATGTGGTTCTCAAGTTTCCAATTCCCTTCTAGAATTGGATTTTATAAGCCATTGATTAGCACCTGAAAAATGCATTTAAGCTCATGTCCTGTATAGTATTTTTGTGTGACCTACATTGTCCAAACCAAGTGAAGCTTAGAAAGAAGTCTTCAGTTTCTGTAACAAAATGAAATTCAAGAATCAGGATCAACATACAATAACTTGCAAAAATCTTCTGGATTCTGCTTTGCCAGAGGGAGTTTTCTGGAATTTCTTGGTGGTTGAGTCTCAAAGCTATGAAATGCATCTTCTTGGAAAGAAACTCTGGCTTTCCTTTAGAAAACTAAGCCACTGCCAGGTTGGGATTACGAGTAGATGACTGTAGAGCCTGTTGTCATTGCTGGAGGCTGGCAGAGGATCAGTGGAAAATTTCTTATCTGTTTGTGCAAGATTGGAAATTGGGAGCTCCGTAGTATCATCTGCAGGTCTCCAGTAGCAAACAGCGAACAGATTTGCTGCCTGCCAGAAGTGAGGTTTCTTTTCCATTTGATGCTAGCTGTGATTGCTGTTGGCACGAACTGGTCTTTCTGTCTGACAGCCTGGCCCTGCTCCTGCCGAGGGGAACCATGTCGCTCAGTAAGATATGAATGGTGTCAAAGGAGAGCCTTGGAGCATGCTGACTTTTTCATTTTGAAGAAATCACTTGGGATGAACCAAGGGAGAGCCCCATGATTAAAACTAAGAGTTTTTCGAGGAGGACAAGCCAAACAGACTTTGGAGCTGGGCTAATTCAGAAGAATCAAATAAATTTGTAGTTAAGTTACATTAATTAAATATATAAGCAGAAAAGCAAAGAACCCAAGAAGAGGCTTGAATTCTGTGTGTCTTCATGGTTCTAGGAAAGGGATTGGATTGTGTGGGCTGTCATGGCCTTTTTTTAACCTTTTTTTTCAAACTTGTCTTCTTTTTTTATTATCTTCCCTGGAGAAGGAAAAGAGGAAAAGAGAAAATGGTGATGGAGTCTTCCTCCTAGACAGGAAGAAAAGAGAGAACATTTAAGAAGAGGGTCCCACCATCTACAAATTGCTGCATTAGTCAACAGCACAAAATGTCAAGGAATCCCAGGGAACTTTAATCATTTGGTTTGATTTTTCTCTGAATGTCACTTAACCTCAGGCTCTGCACTGAGTCTGCAGAACAGAACTTCCTCTGCAATGCACGCTGCCTGATCAGTATTACACACTACAATATTGGAGAAGCAAACTGTGGTGGTTTTCTGAACACTTTGAGAGTTAAATAATTATGTAAACTATGGAGAGAAGCAAAAAAGTCAGAATTGTTAAACTCTGATGTTTCGTTGTTTACTGAATTTTGAGTCTCCTGCCCCAGAATTTCCCTATTTAGGACATTCCAGACCGCCGCGCCTCTGTATAATACTCATCGTAAAGAGCTGGTATCTTACAAGAGCTGGGTGCATTCTCCTCCCTTACTATCCCACTCCCCTTCTGGGATTAGCTATTAACAGCAATGCCTATTGCAGTGGACACAAGCACCTTGTAGAAGAAAGACTATTTCATAAAGGTTTTTGAAAGTTTAAGAAAAAAATCTCACTTTTTTAAGCATTTTTATTTTAAATTACAAATGGATTTTTAGAAATGTCTCTTGTAAGTTATATTAACAAGCTCCTTGCTGCTCCCTGAAGTAGACTTGCTATATATCCCAGCCCTTTTGTTTGTCTTGTTTTAAAGCATGCCATGTAACCTATGCCATGTAAGCCATATGAGAGGTGGTAATATGTGCCAAATTGGTATACAGTTGAGTTTAGATTTGTATAATCCCTGAATTCCAAAGATTATGCTTTTAGGGATTAGAACATTGTAGGGTTTTTTTCCCTCCCTCTTTGTTCTCCCTGTGTTTAGGACTCACCCAGAACTTCACGTGTAGTGCCAAGGTCAGTCCTGGTGCAAGATGATATGCAAGTACAGCTGCTTGCTTGCTCCCCAGGTACTTGTTTTATAAGGCAGACTGTCAGTGTGGCAGCTGCCAGAGAAGAAACACCTCAGGGCAAACCCTTCAAATATAAATACAGCATTTCACCTGCCCCAGTATTTGTCAAACCAGGTTTATGCTGTGCTTTCTGAAACTGAAGTCACTTTGCCAAGCCACAAATGTAGCAAAAGCAGAGAGAGTGATAAATCCTCTGTCCCTTTGTATACACAGTTCAGCCCTGATTTAAAGGGGTTCTGTATGATGGTACGCGACTACACTCCAGCCACGCTGAGAGTCAAAGCGAGCTGCTATAGTTATGCCACCTCTTTGACTCGTACATTAATAATGAGAGACTGTGCAACTCCTGTAAATCAGCTGTGGGATCCTTAAGGGGATGGACAGAAAGCTCAGAGTCATGCCCTCATTCAATGCAGCTCAACTTTCTCAGCACTCCAGCGCCCCAGGCTCCCCCTGTTTTGAATCGGTGATGGTGGCCAAAAGCTTTGTTCACTGTGCTGGACAGTCCCCCAGGCTCTTGACTCCATGGTGAAAGTTCATAAAGAAGGTTTTGGAAAAGCTCAATTTCGCACTGAGGCAAGCAGTGTTTTCCTACAAGAAGAGAGGCCCATTAACTTATCTACTGTATGAGATGAGGTTACCCACACGATAAGGAAAAATGTGGCTTTGCTCTAGAGCCTGGCATGAGATTCTTGCTGAAGACAAATTTCTCATCTCTTGGGTGCTGTGAGTGCATATAAACTCTTCTTCAGCAGTTGTGGTTGAGTTGCTAGGTGCTGAACGAGAAAGAAAATATTATTCCTGAGTAGGTTTAGGAAGCAGTCTGAGGTCTAACCTCACTGGAGAATCTGGAGAAGAGCTAGGGTCTGCTGTTGTCCTTGCATCTGTGCCTAGAACCAGGATTTTAAGAGAAGCTACTCTTATTTCCACTCACATTGGAAATAAGTGGAGAAGAAGGAGATGTGAGAAAGAAAGCCATAACTGAGGGCTTGTTCTGGCTCCTGTAGAAATACAGTAATTCCTGAATTTATGATAAAGTTCCTCACACCTAGAAGAGGTACTTTCTAATTCTCCAGAATTCATCCCCAGAGGTTTAGTGCTCACTCACCTCTGTGTCTCTGCACTGTTGCTGCGTAGGTTGTGTTAAGATGATCCCAGAAAAGACTGAAGAAGACTCCCTCTCCCTTCCACTTGGTTTGAACTGAGTCACTCTTCTCAGTCTATCATGTCTCTAGAAATGCTACAAGGTAAAGTGACTTCAAGGAACAAGACCCTTCCATGCTCTGTAGCACAGCCATTGTCCAGGCACCAGTTCCCTATGACAGCAGAAGTAGAACTAGTGTTCAGGGCTGAGAGACTTCCTCACTGGGGAAACAACCTGGATGTCCTTCAGAAGTAGTTCTGTAATGTGTTCACAATGTCTGAGGAAGAGAAAGGAATTGCAAAGGATCCTGGTGGGAGACTGTGGGGCAGGTGTGTCCATAATGATCAGCCCCACTGGCTAAATCTTTCCTTTTCTTAAGGAAAGATCACACTTTGAGCTGGGTTGCACAGGAGAAGCTTGTGTCAGGAGTTTCTGTGAGGGGAAAGGAGATCCGTTGTACAGTAGATGATGTACATGATATATGCAGTTTTGTTTCTAGGTTGGTTGTTTTGGGTTTTGTTTGTCTGTTTGTTTGGGGGTTAAATGATTTTTTAAAAAAAGATTTTAGGAATCTCTAAGGGGAACCTGTAAATCTGACACCTCTATTTATTTTGCCTTATTTTAGTTTGCTATGTTTGTATGTATACACTGCATTACAGCAAAGACTATTGAGACCGTGCCAGGGCATTACACCAGCTGGAGAGCTGGCTTGGCTCCTGTGCCAGCTGCACCAGGCCAGGGGATGCAGGTGAGCGGTCTTGGTGTGGGAAGGGAGGGAAGAAAAAAAAACCTTTTGGCTTTTGTCATAATTACTCTGCCCCTGGTGATCCTGGTTCTGGAAAGCACTCATTTTAAAGCCTGTGGTGAACTGATGGAGGCTGGTTATTTTAGAACACTTTCTACAAAAGATATTTGTTTTTTATCATGTGTCACAATGAGAAGATTGAGAAGAGTTAAGGTGCACAGTTGCTCACTCAAACTTCACCCTTTCACACAAATTTGGTCCATAATTCCAGAGAAGCTTGGCTAGATGGCCAAAAGTGGTTCATGCCCTGTAACTTCTCACTAAATTTAACACACTAGTGAGACAAACTGGGACAGTTCTCCTTCCTCAGGGTTAATATTCCTCCCTATCTTCATGGCTAAAGAAAGATTTCATTTCTACATTACATCTTTTCTCCTCCAGCCCACCTGCCCAGGTTATCCCAGGCAAGAAAAATCTTTCTACTGCTTGGTTTGTTACCCATGGAGTCTCTGGCAAACATAAGGTGCTTGGCCATGGCTCGTTGGCTTCTGTACTTGACACGGGAGATTTCTGATTGCCTGCCATCCAAAGGGGTAGTCTCTATTGGCCACCCTAGTTTCTCTTATAAAGGTAGAAGGGGCCAATCTGGGTAGTACAATTTGGCCAACTGAAAATCTAAGTAGCTCTGATGACCAGCAGATCTAAGTAGTAGTTCTGATGACCAGTATTTCCTGAAGTTGGCCAGATTGCTCACTCAGTGACTGCTGAGAAGCATGCCATGAGTCTAGCAGGGTGTTTTGGCACCTCATTTCATGAAAAAGTCTGGATGGTTCCAAACCGGAGTCTTCTGTTATGGGTGGTAATGTAGAATTGATCCACAGTAACCAGTTCATGTTGCTCTGGTTTTACATCATCATAATTAAAAGCAGGATCTGGATTAAAACTCTCCTTTAGACAGTTTTATTTATCTATTTTCAGGATGTTCTACCACAGCTCATGTAGGGCTTGGTCCTTTCAGCCTCCCCCACTAGGAGCTCTGAGCCAACTGATCTAGAAAAGCCTCTTTGATAAGCCATTTTCTCCCTTCCTGCTGACCTTCAAACCTTAAAGCTTTGCAGTTTATAGAATGATGAGGGAATGTTTGGTACCTGAGCCACTCTGTGCTCAATGCCTCCCTTCCAAGTCATCCCCACCTGTTCCCCTGCAAGCCTGCTCAGCTTGAAACTTGCAGGTCACTTTGGGAGGTGGCCCTGCCTGCCAAGCTAGAAAGTACAGTGCTGCTTACTGAAGTGGGAGGTTGTGTGCTGCTGTAATGCCTTGGCCTATCCTCATTTCTTAGTCAGTTTAAGACTATAAGTGAATTAAATGTACAAATCCTGTAGTGTCCTTTTTATCTGTATCTTTTTATAAGAATATACTGTAATACTAAAAAACAAAAGCAAAAAAAATTAAAGATATATTGCCCCCACTGTGTCTCTGTACATTTCTTTGTAGTTTCATTTTGTGTGCATTTTACCTCATAGTCCAATAGGTGAATCAGGGTCTGGGTGCAGTTTTTTGTTAAGCTCTGGGGTTTTGGTCAAGAGTGTGCAGCTCTTTAGGTGACACCGTCACTGCAGAGCTGGTGAGAAACTCCAAGGTTGTTCTGAGAGACAAGCAACACTGTGGAAGACAAGCACATCCTCCCCATGCCGTGCAATGGTGAAGAGCTGATCATGGAGCCAGCAGCTACCATATCCAAGGTCCTCTTAAAATGTTCTCACTCATTGCTCTTTCAGAACTACATATGGCACACAGGAGTTCACTTAAAGAAAAGGGTAAGAAAGTCCTGATATCTAGGAGCTCATAATCCATGGCTGGACATGACTATTCCAAAGAAGGAAAGGAGTGCAGGGCAGTAGCACTGACTCTGAGCTCACTTGCATAACTGAGCAACATCCCAACAGCAAGAGCATAAACTCAGAGGAGGAATGAGAAGGAAGGAGTTAAATAAGGAAGTGCCAAGGAAAGCATTAAATAAGGCCAGCTGAAAAGAAAGCAGGAAAGCCAGCATCAGGAGTGAAGACTTCAGAAAAGCAGGGTAGGGAGTCTGGAGAGAAGTTAGAACAGCAGGGTGAGCAAGATGCACACAAGAGTTTGGGCTAATTTGTTGCTGAATTGAAGGGTATGCTGAGGAATTCCTTGGAGCTCAGGGGCAGAATCTTGTCCTCATCATAGAGGCAATGTGTATGGCTGTTCCATTCATACATGGATCTCCCCATTTCTGTCAATGGAAAGAGCCCTCTGACAAAATTATCCTTAAGCCACATTTCATTCTTATCTTCAACCCATCAAAGGGTAATGCTTTAACCTTGAGCTCCTGAGAAGATCATATGTAGCTTCCAGTGGAAGCCTTGCTGGCTCTGCAGGAATTCCTGCAGCACTAATGTTCCCAGGGCCCCCAGATAATGCCCCAGCTGTTGGCTCTGAGTCTCAGGTGGGAAGAACTGAGCAAAAGTAATCAGGGTATAATTGGTTGCACAGGCTGAGGATCAACAGGCAGCAAATGGGAGTCTGTGTCTCTGTGGGAGGGTTCTTGGATTTTAGTCCTTAGAAAGGCTTTTAGTTTCTCTGTTTTGAGCTGTTTGGTTTGCACTTTGCTAAAATTCTGACTTTTAGGTTCTTGCTGTACAGATGCAAGAGGGATACAAGAGATGCAAGAGATACAGAGACAAAGGGATGTTTCTAAAGCATCTGCAGGCAGGATGAAAATGCAGGGACTCCCTGAGTTCTCTACCCTGGCAGCTGGGGTTTGATAGAGGAAATCAAAACATTGCTTTTCATCTTATTAGAGGTAAAACCCAGTGGCATTTGGATTATTTGCTTTGAGCAAGATAGACATCCTGCCTGGATTGTAAGAAGGCTTTTCTTTAAAGTTTTGTTTGGGGTTGGAGCACACAGTGAGGAGCTGCTGTTCTGCCCTGTAGCATGGGTCCATCACAGAAGCCTCCTTCCATCTTCCTGGTTGTCACCTTTCCCATGATCATGGACCTCCCTGTTCTTGTCATTGCTGCACAGGGCAAGGTAAGTGCCTCATGGCTTTTTCTGAGCAAAACTAGGGTTGGGATTTAGCTGAATGACTGGGAGTGAAGAAGAGTGTAAGAGGAGCACTCTGTTCTTGCTGGGATGGGCTGAGTTTGTCATTTACCAGTTTTCTCTAACTTCTGGCTTCTGATTAAACAAAGGTGATTTTTTTTTTCTCTGCTATAGTGGACATGGAGCTTTCTGGGAGAAATCTGCTTGGCCCTACATTTGTACCACTAGGAAATAAAAAAATTAAAGTTTGGGGGCCCCCCCAAAGCCCAAAAGTTCTGGCTTTCAACATTGCTGTGATAGATTTTGTTTGTTTCATGTTCCTGTAGTTAATGGGCTTCTGGCTGTTTTCTCTGAGGCATAGTTGCTATTTCTCCCTACTTTGCTTAGGCTCACCAGGAGATAAGGTCCCCTTTTCCCCCTTTTTGTCTTTCCACCTCTTTTGCTGTTTTTTTCAACTCTTTTGCTTTTTCTTCCCTCCCTTTTGCCTTTCTTGGCATTTTTTCCCTAATTCTCTCCACTGCAGACTCAGCAGTGCGGTGGAGGCTTGCTTTGAGTGAGCTGCTGCATCTTTCCTATCATGTGACAGCATTGAACCCCAGGGGTCCAGAAGGGTCTGTGAATAGTTTAATGTGGGAATCCAGGAATTGTTCTTTGCCCACCTTGGTTTAGATGTGGGGCACCATTGTGCTGAGCCAGTTTCTTGAGTGCTCATGGAAGGCGAATACATCTCTAATTACATTAATTAAAAAAAACAAGAATCTGAAAATAGGAGGGGGGAGATTAGCTCAATTGGTCAGGATATGATGCTAAAAAAACCAAGATTGTGAGTTCAATTCCTGTTTGGGCCACTCACATAGGAGCTGGAACTGATGATTCATATAGGTCCCTTCCAATTCAGAATAGTCTGTGTTTCTGTGATCTGCGAAAAGACTTTCATAATTTATAGCTGTGAGATGTGGGAAAAGGCTTTTGTTTGCCTGAAGTGTCTATGACCAGTAGTGGTTGGGTCTGTGTCATTATAAGACCTTTGCCATACTCTCCCTTCATGGAAGGGCTATTCAGAGCATTTCCAGCAAGGACTGAGGCACCTGATGACCAAGGGAAGCACAACAGTCATGCAAAAGCTGCAGGGACCTGGGGATCAGGGCTGACATCAGCCCCAGACACCCCTTCCTATGGGGCAAACAGGGAGGTGGGTGTGCTGGACACTGTGTGGTGTTGCTGCCTGCCCCTGCAGAGAGGAGAGAGGAGGCCTCCTGTCTCTCCATGATCCTTGTAGAGGTTTTAAAACATTATTAGGGGGGAGAACTGTGACTGTCTCAAGAAATCTGAGGAATACTTGTTCTTTGTCTGTTTGTAAGTAAAGGCTCTCCCTTGCCAGTAGGGGCAGAGCTCATGCTGGGCAGGAGCAAAGCTCATGTGTTACCATCCCCCAAAATATCATGAGTGTTGTAAGAATTGGCCTGGATGTCTCACGAGAGACTACCAAGAACTTGCCTATGGTGAATCCATAGCTCATGCTCTGATTGTCAAACTCTGTCACTGTTTTGCCAGTGGTGGTTCCTGGAAAGCCAGTGGCCTGTAAAGGTATCAGAAGGTGCTTTGTGCACAGTGGCTGAGGAGTGAGAAAATAAAAACCAACCCAAAAAACCCCCCCCAAAAAAACCTATCAAAAGCTTGAGCATTCTCCATTGCCCACAGAAGGAAACAAACAAAATAGGAGGAAAATGTGTATCCATCTACTTTAGGCTTAAGCTATTTTTCATTTGGTTGTGGCAATACTGTAGAAGAACAAGGTGGATTTCTCCCAAAAAAGTTAGGTGGTCCCTGGATTTGAGAGGTGAGAAATGGTGTTCTGAAGCACCTCATTGGATATTCCTGTGATCTGGCTGAGTGCTGTCTGGGTGTGACAGCCTTTGGGGGCGATGGTAACTGTCATCTTAGCCCCTGCATAGTCACGAGGCGTTTTCAGGGGCAGAAGTACAAATCAGTCAGTACCCCTGGGCTCACAGTAAGGCATTATGACTAGGCAAGAGTTTCCTTGGGTAACGCATGCAATGTTTGTGCTCCTGAACAAGTCTGGATCTGCTCTTACTTTGTAGAAGAAGTTGGGTAACCCCGAAGTGCAGATTTTTCCCAGGGTTGTGCAACCCAGTGTTTTCTTTCCTTTTGGGCTCCCAAGCAGAAAATAACTCTTCAGGGCCATGCCCCATTGTGCTGTAAAGTACCCCTTACTTCTGCTCCTGATTTCCTTCAATATCTGAGCCCTGTCCACCTCCCTCTTGTGCCCTCACAATTCCTTTCTGTTGCCATGACCCCTTGCTTGCCCATCTCAGGAGGATCTTCTGCCCTTTCTCTGTGGTATTGACAGCTGCAGGAGCTTGGGCACCTCAGGGTTCAGGTGAAGCCCCTGGCAGAGGACTGACCTTGGCATAAATGCTGTTGCTCTGCACTCAGCTTGGCTTCACACGGGGCAGGAGTGCCAGGTGGATCAGGTGCTGTGTCCTACCTTCCCATTGTCCTCCTTGTGGTACAGCTGTTGTTCATCCAGGGATCAAATGTTAAAGATGTGTTGTCCTTTTGGAATGGCAGTAACATCTTCTCTTGCTCTGAAATGAGAGCTTCTCTGTAAGTGGAGAGGGGGCCCTTTCTGCAGCTGAAGAGCTGGAGCTGCCTCTGGAGTCACAGGGATGGGCAGCCTTTCACAGCAAATGCATCTCCAAATCTGAGGCAATGTGACATCAGGACCAGAGCTAGCTGTGGCCTTGGGGGTGCTGATCTTGTGCCAGCTCCTAGGGTGTCAGTGCTGGGATGCATCAGCAAGCATGTCTTGGACTTGTACCAGGGTCAAAGCAAGAGATTCCAAATTGCAGCTTGTCCCATAGCCATGGTCTTGTCCTCGTCAGGCAGCTGCCAGCTCTCCGTCTGTTCCTGATTAATCTTCTCCCTGGGAGATGCTGACCAGCACATCCCAAATCAAGATGGAAGGAAGAAAAGGGATAAACCAGATACTGAGGCAATCTTACTCTCTAATTTTTAACCCATGCTGGCACCCTAATACAAACAGGAAGGCAGCAGGAGTTTGGACAGGGATCAGTAGACCTGACTTAGTGCTGTGCAGAGCAGAACCAGTATAATTACGGGAAAATGGGCATAGTCACAGAAATAGCTGAGCTTTGATGAGAAGCAGTCTCTTTCTTGAGATCTTCTCTGGTGGCTAGCTCACTTCTCTTCTTACTCCTCCTCACTGTTTTCCTCAGCTCTGCAATGAACCCTGAAAGTCTGCACCTCTCAGTCTCATTAGAACAGGGTCTGGGCTATCACCAACACATGTGATGATTTTCCCTTGGGAGGCAGCAAGGTGAAATCTTCCTCTGATATTCAGGAGAAACCAAGGGACAAAAGCCCATCTGCTAAAAACAGGCTTGTCAGTCTGGTAGCAAACAGAATTTTCTCCAATTGCACATCAAGCTTGAGGAGCACTCAGGCTTGGAAATCTGTCTCCAGGTGCTCACTGCAGAGTGCAGAAATCAATGGGAATGCCAGGTTATTGTCCCCATCTGCAAACAATAATTTGAGTGACTTACCAAGTATGACATGTTGGTCTGGCCCACATACAACATGGTCAGGTTCTCTTGAATCACAGTCCAGGCCAGTAGTGGTGGGACTGTCCTTTCTGCCTCAGTTGACACATGTGATGCCAGGGACTGTCTCTTTACTCATAGGTGAAGGAGCAGCAGCTCCTGCCTGTACTCAGGACAGGACATGGTCCTGAGGCCCTGGGAGAGCTGGCACTGGGAGGTCCTGGGAGGAGCCTGGATGCAGCAGCTGCATGGGCACCCTGACCTCGCCACTGTTTTCACCATTTTTCCTGTTGCTCACCCATTCCCATCAGCCATCATCCTTGTTTCTTTTCCTGTTCATTCTGGGTCAGGCTCAGACTTCTTTGCCAGCTTTTCTCGTCCCATGCTTGTGTGAACCTTCTGGTGCAGGGAAACAAGGTCTGGGGGTGTACTTCACTTTCCTTCCCACGGTCCTTGCAGAGCCACCTCTGCCATTGCTGGAGCTTTGCTTCCCAAGAGCCTCCAAGGCACTCTCAGCCCTGATGAGTGCAGGGGGCTCCACCAGTGCCCAAGTTGTCCTTTGGAAAGCTTCAGCTGTGAGTATGAGGAGACATTTTGTCTGAGGGATGAGGCTAAATGTGGGCCACGGTAAAGCCCTGAGCAGCAGCTCTGGCACAGCTGCTCTCATGAGCTGATGTGCTCATTTCTGAGCAGAGCCACTTGTAGATATAGAGGCGGTCCTTGTGCTCATGTGGACAGGGGAACAGGTGCTGAGAGTGTGTCTGGGAGGGATTTCTTGCTGGTGCCATGCGAGGTTGGAGGAATACTTGAGTTTTCCTCTTCCCTTCTATAAATGGCTTTTGTGAGAACAGGTTTCTTAACTTAGGTTACAACAGCAAAAGCTAATTGAGCTTCACTGTGAGCAGGATGCTGTGATGCATAAACTAGATGAAAATGTTGGCTGGGTTAGGTAGGAGATCAGCCTCATGAATGCAGCCTTCCTCACAAATTCTGTTAAAGGACTTCTGGCCACACTCAAACCTGTGTCAGGCACATGGTGAGGTGTCTGCTGTCCTGCAGCAGGGTGGGGGCTTTGCAGACCTGCTCTTAAACCCTGATCCCCTGACACGGGAAGAAGTGGGACTCCTGCTGTTGAGTAAGGCACTTGGTCTGACTTCCCAGAGAGCTGCCTCCCTCATGGCTGAGGACACTGCAGGCATTTTGCCAGGCTCTCCTGCTGCTCAGTGAGGGTGGGGGAGTCCAGGACATGGGGAACCCTGTTCCTGCTGCTGTTGGGAGCACAGGAGTGCTCACTTGCTTGCTCCCCACTCCATCCAGCTGGGTTTAATTTTAGAAACACACTGCTATCTTGGGGCATCTTTTTCCATGGAATGCAAGTCTTTAAGTAAATAAATAACAGCTTTGTGGAGGTGGAACGGCAGCCCATAACCGCACTGCAAAACACGCACCGAGCGAGTCGAGCCCCATTTCACTTGCATGTGGAAATACTTTGTGCAGAAACAGTGGCTGCACCGCCTCCCTCTCTTCATTCAGCCCCCTCCAGAGCTGGCCGTGTGCATTGATTAAAAAGAAATAAAACACCTTGAAATACCAGCCTTGGAGAAGTGGAAATGAAAACCCCTCCAGCTGCTGGGGTTCAGCTGGAGTTCTCTGGCACAGGTTTGCTAAAGCTGCAGTTTACTGGTGATGGGCTGTTACCGACCGTGCCTCAGCTGTATTGGGGACATCCCAGAGATGAAACCCAGCAACCCAGGAGAGAAATAGCAGGCTATAAAGATGAAGGCAAGAAACTTGTGTTTAAATACCCCTCCCAGTCTGGTTGGCCAAGAGCCTTCTGCATATGCAGTCATGTTGCTGATGGCTGAATGTCCTGGGTGTGTCCCTCAAAGCATGTTTGCTGTCTGGAAAACCCCATTAAAGCCATTTTACCAGAGCAAGAGCCCATTTTCATTGCTCAGATCCAGCAGCTCTGACATGGCATCTGCTGCATGAGCTGCTGGTAACTCTGTTCCCCTGAGTCAGCAAGGGAGGCTCTTCTAAAGCTCCCAGTCCGAGCAAGACTTGCCACGATGGCTTTCCTCTGATGTAGAGACTTGGAAATGCACCTAAATATGCAAGGTGGAACAAATAGTGTAAAAATAACCCAGGCTGACTGCTACTCGCTCTGCTCTACTGCTGCTGGGATAAGACAGTGCTGAGATGACAGGTCTCTGTGCTTTTAAGGAAACTGGGTCAGGAGCACCCATCTTGGGTGCATTAGGAGTTGGCAGTGTTGATCCTGGTTGCCTCTGCAAAGCCAAAGGGGTGGCTAGACTGTGCCTAATCATGGAGGTATGAGTGAGCTCTGCCAGGGTCTTTGAAGCAAGTGGGCTTGAAGTCAGCAGCTGTGGCTTGGGAAAAGCGTCACATAGCATCCTGGTGCCACATGCAGATGGGATGCCTGAAGAGGTTTTGCTCTAGTCTTTCTCTTCTGAGTGAAAAACTTACCTTGTCCTTCTTCCTGTAGCTCTTGGCAAGAGCAGTTCTGGGCATGACTGTGATAGTTTTGTGTGTTTGTTCAGAGATGGTTGTAGTATCTTAATTCACTGCAAGGCCTGGGGATTACTAGCTGTACCCCTCAGCCTTTGCTGGTGGTTTCCCTTCCCAGCAGGCTACAGGGACAGGAGGATTTTCCATGTGATGTGGTTCTGCCTGCTCTTCCACTGCAAACTACCCAGCTAAGCCATGTCCTCTCCTTGGCCTCCTCCTGCTGCTTCCACTGATACTCTGAAGGGAATTTTATTTTTTGTAAACCCTAGTGAAGGGCTTCTCTTGTGGGGCTCTGCCCATGTTCTCTGTGAGCCCAGGATCAGGGCGGCCCTGGCAGCAGCTTGTCTTTTCCACTGATCCCAATTAAGATTCAGTCTTGGCAGGAATGGAGCCTTTTGAGCTGCCAGCTGCAATAGGAGAGATGAGGCTTCAGGGGCAGCAGAAATTATTCCCTTCCCTCAGCTCAGCTCATTTCTTGGATCTGGGCTGAGGATGGCCTCAAGGGTTGATCTGCAGAAGCCAAATGAGCCACACAGAGCTAAAACATTTCCATTCACTGTCAGGCCCAGGGTGGGGAAGCGCAGCTCTCTGAAGCACTGAGACTGTGGGTGGCAGCTGGGGAGGGGATGGAGGGAAAGAGGGATGGAGTGATGGTGTAATTCCAGGCACTGCCTCACACAACAGCAATTCCAGCCTTGCTGCAACTGTGCACTAGGAGCCTTGAGTGCCGAAATTATCCCAATAATGAAACCTAAGTTTGTGAAGGCTGCAGTAGTGGCAGGTCAGGACTGTGCAGCTGAACCCCTCTGTCCCAGCTCCCAGCAGCAGAGGCTGCCTGCTGTAGCACTACACAGCTTTGCTGGTGTTGACAGAGCTTTGCCACAAACTGCACCAGCAGGTAACTGGCCTAGGGCACTACCTATGGAGCAGCCGTGTATCTGATAGCCTGTGTTATCTTCCAAGCATAATATTAACACAACTTTACAGCTGCCTGGCCCTCCTGCTATCTCCTCCTCTTCCTCCCCTACCTCCTGTCCCACTGCAGCCAAGTTGCCCTTGACTTTGCAAACACAAACTGCTTTTGCTGGCCTTGCATCCTTTCAGCTGCACACCCTGAAAGTATCATGGGTATAGAAGACAGTGTTTCTGTTGAACTTAAGGCTAAATTCATGCAGAAAGAACTTAGTAGTACTAAGAGTTTCTGTTTTTGAGGGGGCTGTCCAGAATTTGAGATTGTCCCTGCTCTGTTGATGGAGTCATTGATGAAGCAATTGTCTCTGCTGCTAATTTGGGGTTCTGCAAGCAAACTTTAAGCAATCATGAAGTGTGAAACTTTGTTCTGCAGAGCAAGTGTTGTGTGGATGGCACTTTGGAGAGCCATGGGTAGTAGGTAGCTTGCCTGATGGCCACAGCTTTTCCATTGCAGTTGAGTTGTGCACAGGCAGCTGAGCAATGCCTGGTTTGTTGTGCTTCTTTGCTTGGAGGAAAGCTCAACAGTGTCTCAGGGCATCCATCCCATCCCTTCCTGTGAAGCTGCACTCAGCTACACTTTACTGCTACTATTTTGGGTACCCTTTACTCCCCCAAGGAGCAAACAGGGCAAGTACAAAGATAGAGATGCCAAACTGGAAGCTTTCTAAACATGGCACTGGCAGCATGGAGGGATAGGGGAAGGTACAGACAGATGGATTTGTGCCTCAGCCACCCACTGTTTAGGCTTGCTGTGCCCAAATTGAGAGTCTGCTCTTATGACAGAGTGCACTGAGTTCACCCAAAGCCCTTCAGGCACAGCCTGTGATAAAGGATTCAGCTCTTCATCCTGTGCCTTTCTGGTACCATGCCAGGTGTGTCAGGGTGTTGCCTGCTATCATCATGACTTTGCAGAGCTCCTCACATCCACTGATTTTGAGACCTAAGTTTGAGGCTTTTACCTGACATCTCAAAAACCTGAAAACATGACCACAGCCCACTGCAACCAGCAATTCCTCCAACCGCTTTTAGATTCCTTGAAATGCTGAGCTTCTCTTGGAGCGAGGCTCTGGTACGTGGAGGGAAGTGAACTAACAGTGTTGCCGTTTAACTAATTAGCAGCTCTGTCCTGGCCAAAGCACACACGAGGCACCAGCCATTTTTCAGCTGTTCAAAGCCTGCCTGACTCTGCTCAGGCAGCCAGAGAGGGAGCCGAGAATAAGCAAAGCGCCAAGGAAGGGGCAGGATCAAGGGCCTGTTTAGTCAAATTCCATGTAAAGCTGAGGAACAGGGAATTTACAGGGAATCACTGCAGGTCACCAGAGGCTGAAAATAGCTAACAAAATTCATTGCTCTTTTTACTGCTCAGCTATTGTTGCTTTTAGAATCTGGTTTTGAGCAGTTCCCATTCAGAAAAAATGAAGTCCCTCCCTGAGGTATTTAAAGTTGTCTTCCCCCCATGGCCCATTCTCCTTCCCCCAGCACTTCCTGAAATCACTGCTCTTGACATAGATTTAGTCTCTAAGAATTCTTAATGACCAGCTTCTGTCAGCTTCTCCTTTATAAGCTGCATCCAGTTTTTAGCAGGACAGTGTGAGGGTGGAGTGTCAGGATGTGGGCATGAAGGAAAGCCAGGCGGAGATGCCCCAAAGGATTTCAGCCTGGATTAGCAGTGAATGGACTGTAACACACAAATGGGTTGGGACAGCTGAGTTTCCAGCAGGGAAAAGCTCTACCGTGTGCACAGAGGGTTGCCATGATTTGCAGTAGTGTTGTTTGACATGCACAAAAGTGCAACTTGAATGCTTATGGCACCCTTCAAGAGAAGGAGGTGTTGGGCTTGGTGCTTTACTCTGTTTCTGCTCCTAGAAAAATGATGTGCTTATTTAAGGATTGACAGCACCTTGGAATCATTTAGGTTGGAAAAAACCTCTAAGATCATTGATGCCTTCTTGGAAGTTCAGATAGATAACGGGAATTTCCCTTAAGCTTATTCATGATTCAGGAGAGATGGACTTTTATACAGGCACTTCTCTGAATGTTGGTTTCAGTTGTGGTCACTCAGACTAGGAGGAAGAGCTCTGGAGGCCCCAGTTCTGCAACAAAAAGCAGCCACTGGCTCAGACCAGGCATGTGGGAGAAGCTGGGATAATGACAAGAGATGATAAATTATGACTTAAACCCACAGGATTACACAGTTTAAGAACAGCCAGATTAAAATGAGTTTCACTCAACAAAAGCAAGAAAAAAAATAGATTCTTTATAGTAGTAAGTTATTATGACTTATGATCCCTTGCTAATTGCTGACTAATCATGCAACTTGCAAAGCCTGTCTTATTGCTTGTCCCAAGGTAACTATTCATATAAGCTTTTGGGTTAAAACATAGAAAGATGAACACAAAAGATATTCAAAGTAATGCAAACCACACTACATTGCAACTAGTATTTATTAAAAATACAGTGGACAAAAAAAGCAAGCCTCCAAAAAGTAGTCAGTTCATCAACATATATTACACCAAGGCCTACCCAGCACCACAGAAACAGAGTGCTCTTAACCCATTCTTCTCACAAAATGTTGACTCATGTTTGGTTCATTACCTATAAATGTGCATAGTTTAAAGACTTGATAATGTAACATGAGCATCCAATGGCACCAAACTCAGTTTGCTCTGCACTTTGCACCACTCTCAAACCAAGGAAGCAGTGAAATGTGCGTAAGAAGCGAGATGTGCGTGGTGGTCATGCATGTGCTCAGTAGTCCCTGCTATGGCCCTGAGTCCTTTGTGCGAGCTTTACAGCATGACAGCGCACTTCTAAGAAGCCAAAGAATCATATACCCAAAGCATTACTTTATTCCTATGAAGTACATCGAGTTTTTCATTTTCAAAATCAGCTAGAGCCTGGGGGCAAGCCAGGAGGGCAGGGTGTGTTGTGTGTGGTGAGGGGAGGTAAGTGCTTTTGTCAGGCAGCTGACTCAGCAGGTTACACGTGTGCTTCCTTTTCCTGGCACTTTGTTTCCATGCTGAGCTAAGGAAACTTCTGTGCTATGGGCACTGCAGTTCCACAGATAAATCTCTTGTATTTGCAGGATTAGGTGGGACTGTTGGTGCCAGTACGGCAGTGCTAGCTACACTCCTGGGAACGACAGGGAGTCAAGACTGTGACAATGAATGGAGTTTGTCCTGGTTCTGGCCAGGACATGGGTAATTTTTGTAGGAGCCAAGAGGGGGCATGGCTAACAGCATGGGGGGTTATTATGGGGACCAGGGAAGGGATCTCTTCCAGTAAGGCAATGGTCATGTAGTGCCTGTTCCCTCTACTATTGAAGGTGTTGCTGCTCATTTTCTTATTCCATTGCTGTTTCCAGTAAATTGTAATTCCAGCAAATCTCACCTGAACCCATGATCTTTACCTTCTGTGCCTTCAATTCTCCTCCCCAGCACACCACAGGGAGGGAAGAGTGAGCCAGAGTGGAACACTAATGTGGGGAATACCATTCCTAAACCACAGCATTGATGTACAAGTGCTTATGGATTTTAGGCATCAAGCTTTCCAGCTTGCTTTCCCTTTCAGCTATAGCTGCTATGTCTGTCACTCTATCTACCTTATCGCACAGTGACAACAAATGAAGAATCAAATCAACTCACCTGCAATGGAAAGAGTGCCTTTTGTTGTAGCTGGTGTATGAGATTTGTGAAGGATCTGAAACCTATTGCCTCTTCATCCGAGACCTGTGCTTACTTTACATGAGCAGGATGTGCGTGGCAGTGTGGTGTGCTCACAGTACTTTAACCTCTTAAGCTTAAGTGATTTTTTGGTAGTGTCTTTGACCTTACTAGAGTTGTCTTCAACTCTGTGTGTATAGAGAGAGCACCCCAAATCATATGCAGCTTCACATTAGCCATAAGCAAGCAGTAACACCCTGTTTCGAGTACTTAAAATAACATTTGAAAAGCAGCTCTTAATATTAACAAGAATGTTGAGTAATTTCTTATCTAGTACAGTTAATTACCAAAGCTAATTATTGCTACATGACTGTAGCCACTGCTACATTTATGGGGACACTTAAATGCTCCAAGGCCAGAAGACTTCATGAAATGCAAATTAGAGAAACAGGCAGGAAAACACTCTGGCAGAGGCAACAGTAACTACCTTAATTTTCCAAGTGGCCACTAGTATTGAAGTCTGTTTTATCTGTCAGGACTCTGCAGGTTGCTGGTTACTAGGAGCTGCACCACAACGTTAAAATTTTGGAGTCTTCTAGGGCTTGATGTGACAACTCTTTCCAAAGTCAGGGAGAGCCTAATACTTACTTCTTTGCAGGGCAAAATTAATCCCTTAAGCATGCAAACAGGGCATCTATGTATTTCAGTGCTAAGGTCAAAATGCTGGAACATGCTTCTAATATTGTAAAACATATTTTCAGATCAGAAAAATAATTCTTCCAAACTCAGAAATCCTCTTTCTGCATCATGTTTTACAGAGCACAAAGCAGAACAGGACAGTTGCTTATTTTTTTTTCCTTCTGAAACTGATATGTGGATATTTCCCCACTTGCAGGTGTCTCTCTTATGAAGAAAGGCTGAGAGAGCTGGGCCTGTTCAGCATCCAAAAGTGATGACTGATGTCTCAGTGTATATCAGTGTCTAAGGGGGAGATGCCAAGAATATGGAGCCACGCTCCTCGTGGTGGTGCTGAGCAATGGGATGAGAGGCAAGGGGCAGAAACTGATGCACAGGAAGTTCCACCTGAACTTCTTTACTCTGCAGGTGACTTAGCACTGAAACAGATTGCTGGGAGAAGTTATGGAGGCTCCCTCATGGGAAATATTCCAGTGTGAACACAACCCTGTGCCATGTGCTCTGGGTGCCTGAGCAGGGAGGTTGGACCAGGTGACCCACTGTTAGTCATTTTCATCCATTTGTCCTTTACCCATCCGTTCTGGGATTGTATGAAGGGAAGCAGTAGCACTGCAAAGGGATGGGAGCTGTCCCTTGACTCTGTTCCATATTTATAATCTCTGCTGTATGGTGAAGTTCTCCAGCTGTGTTCTTCTTACTGTCACCCTCTAAATTCAATGAAGAAGGTCAGAGGGAAAGATGGACAGACCCAATTCTGAAATCTTAATCCTTGACTTAAAAATAGTTGCCAAATAACAGCACTTTCAGCAGTGGCTTCATTCCCAGAGCTCACAGTTGCATGGTATGATGACAGCAGGTGTATTTCACAGCACAGGAAAAAAAAAAAAAGAAAAAACAAACAATAACCTCTGTGGTATAAGCAGGAATCTTTTCTCAGTCTCATCATGAGGACACTGAAATGGAGGCATTGGCAGAGTGGAGCAGTCTGTCCTCTAGAAAATATACATGGTTTTCAACAGGGATAAGGGGCTCCACTGTTCACCCAGTAGTGAGCTGACAGGGTAAGGCAATGCTGGAGGCATAGAGTTGCCATACCGTACACACCTGCTGAGGTGTCTGAGCCCACCAGCTAAGCAAAAGGACTTCTGGAAGAGGCTGAAGAGGAGTAGTGGTCACTTGGCAGGCTGATGGAGGTATCTGAGTATTATCTAGCCCCTCGAGAAGTCTCCTCTCTGCCCACCTGTCTTACTAAACAGCTTCAGCTCTTGGATGATGATGTCATGTGTGACTGCTTTGCACATGTCGTACACCGTCAGCGCAGCCAGGCTGGCAGCTGTGAGAGCCTCCATCTCCACACCTGTCCTCCCCCAGGTGTGACAGGAGCTGCGAATCACCACTGCATGCCTGGCCTCATCCAGGCTCAGAGACACCTCAACATGGTTCAGAGGGATGTTGTGACACAATGGGATCAACTGGCTGGTCAGCTTGGCTCCCTGAATTCCTGCAATTTGGGCGACTGCCAGCACATCCCCTTTCTTCACCTGGTTTTGCCTCACCATCCTGAATGCCTTCTCACCCAGGAGGACCACAGCACCAGCAACAGCACTTCTTCTGGAATCTGGCTTCCCTCCAACATCAACCATTGTGGCCCGTCCTTCCTCATCAGTGTGAGTCAAGTTGTCAGAGGCACGAGGTTCCTTGGTGCAAGATCCTGAATCCCTGGTATGGAATTCAGATCCTGAACATGCCTCTTTGGACTGACAGTCCACAGGAGCTTGGCCAACAGAAGCATCAAGGCACTTTGTATCAAATGTGGAGCTTGGGTCCTTCTGGAAGACACAGTAACCTCGGAGCTGGGTTTGTACAATTCCTGTTGCTACGTGCCACTGTTTCTCTGGGTGAGATCCTGGCAGGAAAAGTTGTCCTGTGAGTTTATTTTTCATTGATGCTTTTCCCTTTTGTTTGGGTAAACTTGCTGTCAAAGTCAGCCAATGGCTAAATGTGTGGCCCCACTGTTTTGAATCTGGGGGATTCTGTAGGCCATCTTGGCATAGTGGGAATGACATCAATGCAGGCTCTGGGGAAAAAAACAAAAAGTAACATGAGAAGAACATCTTACTAACTGGAAAGCTAAGCTGCCTGTAGAAGCTGAGAACCCTGTCAGAGCACTGCTTGGGACTTCCTGTGTTGCAAAAACCTCAATAAGCCTGCAAACATCCACTTCTTTCCTCAAGCTCCTTCTCTCTCATCAGTTCCCTGCATTTCCTGATTTGCTATTACAAATGTCAAGACTCAGAACTATCATTTCAAGGTCCCTGACAAAAAGAAACAACTTACTTTCTGAAAGTATCAACACCTTTTGAGCAATAGCAGCCAAGAAAGCTTATGGGAGCATCAGTTCTGAAGAAAAGTGAATCACAGCATCTCAGCATCCATTTGGGACCATCCCAGCACCAGCCTTCTTTCAAAAGCCTGGCAAGGTTAATGGGAAATTCTTACACTCAGATTCCCAACTCTGCCTTTCCAAACACCTCCCTGCCAGCACAGGCGGCTGCACTTCCTCCTTTCATCTCCTTCTGCAGGGAAGGGTCATGCCAGCACTTGAGGACAGCAGGGACCAGAAGCACTGCAACTACACTGTCTACAAGCTCAGAGGGTGATGGGAACATCTCGTATTATTGCCAGCTCTTAACACGTTAATGACAGCTGAAGTTTAAGCACTGGAAAAACCACAGTTCCCTCACTGACAGATTTTATATCTACTCAGAAGCATGTTCCAAGTCGAGCTGGCAGAGCTCCCAGCTGGCAGAGAGGTAGTAAGCCCTCCTGCCCCTTTTCACCATTTAATCCTTTGATTTTGGCATTTGCACTGGGCTAAATGCCAAGTGTGAAGACAGAAGGAGTCTCTTTCACATAAAAGTGAACAATATTTTGTAAGTAAAGAAAGCAGTATAGAGGTAAGTGGCTAAGCCTTGGTTTAACAGCACCACTAATAAGCATGGTTCTCTTTTTCTGAAGCTCCTCCTCTCTCTGCTCTGAGAAATGTGGAATTAGATTGTGCTCAATAATCTCCTTTGGTAGCTCTGGTATTCAAGGACTCTCTTTTCAGCCTATCCACAGGTGCATCAAAGCAGCTTCCTGGCCCTCTGCACATTGCTGAGCTACCTCTGCTGCCCAGGGGCTGTCCACATGATAGTAAAAGACACAGATGGCCAAAGGTCTCATTGTGCTCCTCCCTCTCTTTCTTAAAAACTTAAACACCCACCAAACTCTTCCTTGTTAGTTTCAACCTCTACTAAAAGAAGACTGATGCACTTAGGACCATTTTCATCCACACACTGGTCTAAAAGTACCCATCCCTGAAGCTTCAATCAATGATGAATTTCATTATTATAATCACTGTAATAACCTCAATTCAGGCAAAGGTCTTTTTTCATCTATAGCTGATGGCCTATCCACTAAAATTAGAATTCCTGCAAATTTGAAGGCATGTGTTTACCTCAGAGGAATGGGATTAAATGGACACAAATGTACTGAGTGCTTCTGCTTTAGAAGATCATAGGAAATTATTTTTCTTATTCTTCTCTGTTTTCATAGTGGGGCCTAACCTGAACTCAAAGCACTCTGTTCTTCTGGATTCCTTGATTAGCTTTAAAGCTGAAGCTAAACCCCTGAAAGTGCCTTGTTTGAAGGAGAAGCCAGACTGCAAAGGCAGACAAGTACTTCTTTCCACAGAGTAAACACACATGGGTGGGGAGCAGGCAGAAAAGTCTGCTCAAGTAGAGTAGGAAGTAAACAGGCAGCAAAAGACAGTAATGACTGCAAAGCATCTTTTCTTTTCTGAGCAACCTACACTTCTTCAAGTTGTACCTAGTCATCTCTATTTGCACCCAAATTGCTCATATACCTAAAAAAACCCCAAAC